>APFE030362360.1:1929-12840 GCA_000404065.3 Pinus taeda | reverse complement strand
TACTACTATATTCTCAATGGAAAATTGTACAGACTTGGATTTCAGTTTAGATGTTGAGTATAATGTTACATGAGGTTTTTTGATTCAAGTTTAATTGCATATAGTGGATAAAGATGTCTAAAGTGAAATGGAAAGGAGAAACCTGCTAATGATAGTTCATATGATTATGACCGACTTGGATTAGATGTTTAAGGTGGTAGAGAAGAAGTATCACAATAGGGGTAAGAAATTAGTAAGAAGAAACAACATATTTTAGAACATAATTGAAGAGATTGGTATAATCATGACTTGGTACTCTAAAGGTATCACTATAAGGTCTATCTAAGGATGATGCACATAAAGAAGAAAATATTGGCAATCAACTAATGAACTTGAAAAATCAGGGTAATCATGAAGGTTATTTTAAGCAACCTGTAAGGTATGATAAATAGAATGATTGGGGAAGATAAGTTGTGTGCATAACAACATCTATAACAATGGGAGAGACACATTGTAAAGTTTTTCATAGGTGACTAACTATATGAATGAAATATGGATAACAAGACGTATGATCAGGAGATTTCATTATGTTGATGTCTTAAAACAGGAAAATATAAGTGGATTACACTTGGTAGCTATCTTAATGAATTTATTTATCAGGTATTACCCAAGTTGGAAATAGTAACAACATTTCGAAGGTATATCAGTGCTATAGGAGAGGAGGAGAAGAAAGCACAATGATTGGAGGTGAGAAATTCACGTCAATTTAAAGAAGTGAAGAAACTTCCATTTTTGAAGCCAGTAGACATGGAATAGTAGGAAATCAAGATAGGGAGAAAAAGAAAAATATATCTATGAATATCGGGTAGGAGGAAATGAAGGGATGTTCTATCAAGAAGAAAGTTATTTTAAAGGTATCGCTGAGTAGAGCTAGAAACATGATTGGTAATGGTCATAATGATGATCTACATATTTTAAAAATGTTAAGGTGTGAAGTTGCATGATGACCAAATGATAATAAATGAGGAAGATATAGGAAGGAATGTTGCTAGAAAATTTATACGGATACCTTCAGAAGGATTGTGTACATAATGACAAAATAAGTGAAAGTTAATTAATAGAGATTGTACTTGACTCATTATTTCATGAGTAGGACTTCCCATAATGTTAAAAGAGGTTGTTTCCAAATAACCCCTCACATTTAAGTTTCTCATGGACAATGATGGTAGTAATGTTTCTAACTTTTTCAAAATCTAAAATAATGATACTATTTAATAGGAAAGAGTCTTTTGCCCAACTTGATGAAACTGAATTTATGATAAAGCAATCAAGTGGTATTGAGATACGAACTTTACAAACTTGACGAGATAAGAAAAAATTTATGTGGATGAAGTGTTGATTGTTAAATAAGTCAACATGGATCAACAAATACTCGTGCAAGTAAATTAAGCATGAAATAAAATTAAATCATGAATAAAAAATGTTTATATGCAATTGCATATAGCGGTATTGGAATCAGTAAGCCAAAAGGGTAAATGGATGTAAAATCAAGGAATTTTAATTTTGAGATAGATGATTTAAATAATGGTAGTATCACTAGTAATATCTTAAACAATGAATTTCACCAAAATTTACTTGGGGAAGGAAGAATATATGACGAGAGATTAAGACTCAAGATGATGAGGCTCATGTGAAATTTAACGATGTAGTTAGATGATTATACCGTTTGTGTAAATGATCAACTACCTAGTAGAAACAAATCGAACAAGCGAGCTTCAAATCTTCAGCATGATTCTCTCCCAACTAAGAAGTCGAATTGATTATTGAAAAGTAATTGACAACTTGATGAAAACATATTGATGATGTTTCATGCTATCATGGTAGGAAGATAATGATGTACATATGGTTCTTATAGTGATAAGGTATCCAAATGATAGTAGTGATATCCATAGGTATTATGACATTATGTCAAGGTATATTGACATATTCATTTACTATGTGATGATAGGTATTTAATGTTCAATACTCATGATGGATATGATATGCATAACATGGCATAGGAATTATGATGTCATAATATGAGGATTATTGACATGTGGTTCATTTATGTGAATTCATGATATGTCTTGATATAATTATGTTGATGGTATAACTGAAGCATGCGATAGTTCCGTACAAATCTATGACATGCATGAGCATGCAGTTCCTTATTATTCATAATGTTGCGATTAACAAAGATGAACGTTCTCACGATGACATGCAAGAGTTGGCATGTGGATATTTCCTATGATACTATGATGGTATGGTTAATGCATTTGATGCATGTTGAGATGTGATGATTCACAGGACTCCAGAAATGGGCCAAGAGGGCCGGTTTATTTGATGATCTCGTGCGAGCCCATACGCATGAGGGAGAATAAGTAACACCATATGGGCTGGGGACAAAACTCAATCAACACTACATATGCTAGTGGTTCCTTTGTCTTATGTATAACTCTTGATGGATAGATCTAGAAGAGCTGTGGGACCATCTTGAGGAGGCCAAGTGCCTGATGTTCTAGGCTAGGTGCCTGTTATTGGATTGGGATGCCGAAGTCTAGAAGGGATGTAAAGGACTTCGATGCCTGGGGTTGTGCACCTTAGTAGTTGTGGAGGGAGTGGGCCAACCTTCTGAGATGCCCGGGGTCATTGAGTATCGGACTGGGTGCCTACCTTGGGGCAGATGAGGTCTGAGTTAGGTGCGAGCCTTGGGGCCAGCCTTGGACTAGGACACAGACTGGGTCAAGCTTAGTCTACTGCCGAAAGTGGGAGAAAGTACAGAGATTCCTTGAGATTTCCTGGGGTGTTGGGGACTTTCGATGCCTACTGTTTATACTGGTTTAGTAAAGGGTGTTGGCAACATGAAGTAAATACAATAATAAATAATAAATAATAAATAATAATAATAATCACTTAATTAATAATAATAGATAATAATCGTAAATGTTAAATAATATATGATATTTAAAAGTACAAGAAATAAATAAAATAGTAATAACTATACTAAACCTCTAAATAAGAATAAATAGAAATAAAACAAAGAAAACAATAAAAAAAATCAGTAAAGCTATCAAAAAGAAGAAAATAAAACAAGAAAGCTAAAAATCAAAGTCGCATGCAAACACATTGAGTGTGTGCATGTGGTTCCCATCCAATGTGTGCTCTATTTATTAGATGGTGAGGAGGATGGGAGGCATTCCATCTTTTCGAGATTCTATCTTTCATTCTCTTGGGAGAATGGTGTTTTAAGACATAGGAGTCACTAGCAGTAGTACATTGATTGAGGGCTCAGGGGTGGCCAGTTGTAGCAAATCCTTGCACAATTGAGCCTACGGTTCGGTGGAGAGTCGTCCCCAAAACCTTGTTGCAGTAAGCATACTTCTACGACAAGTAAGCACTATTCATAGTTGAATTTAGTTTATTAATTACATGTTTGTTTGGCTAGGTAAGTGCCACTCTGATTTAAATTTAATGCTAATTACTAAAGTTAATTAGATATTTCTTTTTGGACTGTTACATCACCGGTCCATCAAGTGTATGGATCACGAACATGAAATGACCAATTCAAAAGGAAATAATGAGACCTTCTTCTTGATCAAAGGTGCCGAACAAGAATGTAAGCTAGAACCTTGATACACCACCCTCTAGGCCATTCTTCTAGAAAAAATGATCTAATGTCGACAGAATAGGGCTCACGATGGATGAGGCAATGACGATCCTTAACTAAAGGACGAGGGAAAATAGTAATATGATTGATGGAATGACACCAGGGATAATGGGGAAATGGGACTGAGGGAAAAACATATTACTACCCTTGTTAGAGCATAAAGCACATGGTTGACCTAGCAACAACTTATTCAACTCCAGGAGGGGATGGGGATAGTATGACTAGAGTTCAATATAGGCAACACATGATGAAAAGTATGTAAAACATTGATTGAACATTGTGACATGATATGATGGGACATGAAATAGACTCCAAGAATGCAATGGTGACTCATCACAGATGCTTTGAACAAGGGTGACTCGATGATGCTGCCACATAGACTAGGCCTGGTGGGGACAATGAAACATGAGTAAATGATGGTTACTCATGACGAATGTTGACATATGGTATGAAAAATATTAAGAGGAGGTGGACCTCAAATTACAAGTGTCGATTTATGACTAAATTCGATTTTCAGTGGTGACAAAGTGACCCTTACTAGAAAAAAAGGCTTCCTCATAAAGTGTCAAATCATCACAAAGTGAGGAAGACCATTATAGAGCTTGATGAAATATTTCCAACGGTGCTTACATTTCATCAAACAAAGCTACGGTCTGGTCGCAATGTGTGATAGAAAAATTGTGGGTTTTCCTATAAAAGGGTGTTTTCCCTCCAATTTGAGACGGGGAGAAAGCCCTAAACCTTGTGGAGATCATAGCAGAAAAATCAACCATCAGAATCAGGATCTATGAATTTTAGGAAAGTGACCTTACTTATCTAAATATGACCTTAATTCTTCTCTGAACAATGGTTCCTAGTGAAGAATTAAGGGAAGAGGAAAACGAGAATGAACTACTAGAGGAGGTTTAGAATAATTCTCACCCACTAAGTCAAAAATGGGGACTAGTTGGACATAGAGTAGAATATTTGAAGATATGGTATCAAACATCTACGATATTCAATGTGCATATGGCTTCCTGGAGAGGCTGGTAGGACAAACTATCCAAGGAATGGGAGGATAAGTGACCATACCTAGATTTGGTGGGATTTAGGCCGAGACTTTATTGAGAAGATGGATAGGGGAAAACCATCATGCCCCCAAGCATGGGATGCTGATCTAGTATGAAAATGTGGGAATGATGCCCCACTAGTAGGAGGAGTTTGTGGAGTGCCACTATGTTCCGAGTGCTCGAAAAAGGGATTCAAGCATCTCGACCCAACTTGGCATGACATCCTCCAAAGGAGATGTAGGGGCCTATGTGCCCCGAGTATGCTATGGGTGTATTGGATGTATTTAGAACTATGGGCTCCAAACACTTTTATGATACATAATATGATTATGCATTTTACATGGAAATTATGGTTCGCCATTTTTTTTGTTTATCGTTATCTTCTCTGGTATACATGTGATAAATTCTAATCTACAATATTATTTGCAATGGAATCTACATATTTATTTTGGGCTCTAGGAACATGACTGAACGTAATGGTTACAAATTCACGTATCAACAACTTAACACATAGATACTTTCTAAATAAGACTTGGCTATGCACATGATACACATCATTCAATTGCATGACAAGTAGAAAGGAATATAAATGAACATGAAGATGAAGGATGCAATGATCAAGGGCATCAACTAAAAAACCTATCATTGCATCATATTCGGCCTGATTATTGGTGGAAGATCCAATGTACATGCCATTCAAAAGGACTAATGTATGCAAGGGGTAAAAATTCCCCAGGCTGTCAAGGCTAGATTTTGGGAGAAGCAAGTTGCACGGTGTGGATGATGGATCCATCTAAAAGGTGCAAAAGACAACTGATGAGATGATGTAATCTACCTAACTTCATGGTAGAAATAAAGACATGCAAATCAAAGGGATGTGATATGAGAAAAATTTCTTGATGTAGAGCACATTGGGAGACTTTGGAAGGAAATGGTGTTCAAAATCCTGTGATGAAATGCCCCCTCACTTGAGGGTAGGGGTAATCATTGGTAAACATACCTTCCATGGTGTACTTATCAAGCTGAGAGATGGGTAGATGGGAGGAAGACTAATTGCATGATGCGGTGGCAGTACCTGGTGGATCAACCTGAGAAATAAGGTTCACATACGCATCATATATAGTGGTAGATGATGAGATAGTAGATGGAGGATATATATATATGTTGAGACCTGGGATTTTGATGAAAGAGGTTCGATAGAAGCATGTGCAGAAAACTTCAAAAGGTTTGTCTGCGAGGAACTCAAGGATGATGAGAGGTAAGGGATATGGACCATGGTGTCCGTCATCTCGACATCAGGGGGAGGGATCAGAATAGTGGGGCTAGAGTCTCCCTCTTCTGGTTTACTAGTGGTACCATAATCCATAGGCAGAGGAGTAAAGACTCCACTATGAGTGGCCGCGTATTCATGAATCACCCCGAGGAAATTGCGAAATTCATTGAGCTGAGCTAAACAATGGGAATAGTGACCATGAGTATTAGACACAAAACAAGGATGGTTTTTGAAGAGTGTTTTGAGCTTCTTAGGTGGGACTAGTAAGTTAACATGGAATTTGGAATATTTGACTCAGGGAACGCCTCATGAACCAAAGGTTTAAGTTGAGGAAGTTCAGGACAATTGTTGGTGGCTTGCCCAACAAATTGACACAAAGTGCATGGGAGTGACGAATTTAGGGCCTTAGGTGTTGGAGGAGCTTGGGGAGCCTTGTATTTTGAATATTTCCTTTTGGCTTTGCCTACCTAGACAGATGCTTTTGCAATAGGAGTTGGCTCCTGTTGAGGTTGTAATGGCACTAAAGTAGTGGTAGGGGTTATGGGGACCGATTGAACAATGTTTAAAGCGTGATATTGTCTTGGCTTATTAGGTGGAATGTTTGCAACAGGGTTGATGTACCATACTGGGATCCCTAGAGTCATGTTTTGCAGGATCAACGAAGCCATGACAGGTATGGAAAAAACTCCTGGAGGGTGGAGTAAGAAAGGTATTTGGCTAGCAGGATAATGTCTTAGTGGAATAGCTCCTGGATGTTTGAGAAATGGAGGAACAACTCCTGGTGGGAACATAGGAGAGGCACCAACAAATGGAGGAGGTCCTAGGGGAGTGGGTCGAGACAGTTTAGTTGAAAGAGCAACAGAAGGATGCTGAGGAGTTGGTTGTTGATCAGGTGTATCAAACTTATTAAGGGTAGCCCGTGATGCTTGTAACATACAAACACTCATGGAAGTAGATTCAGAAATAGGAGGGGGAGGACCATAGAAGGCACCCAACAATGAGGAATATTTATAGACTCCAGGTGAGACACTAGTGGAAGAAGTTGAAGGCTGTTTGTTGGACATTGATGAGATAATGGACTTGAGGTAGGTCATAGATGTTGGCTCATAGAAAGTCAACTGATCAATGGTAATGATTGTCCCTTCATGGGGGAAGCACATCCTGTAGAACACTGCAGATGTGAAAGGTGACATGGAATATGTGTAACTATGTCCTAAGAGAATGTTGTAATCTAATGGGACATCAATGACTTCAATGTCGACATGGATAGTCTTGCCCGCAAGGGTCACTGGACAGTTGTGGTACATGCCATGGAACTGAGAGGAGTGTCCATCTAAATCACATAAAGTGATGGTGGATGGGAACAACTCAGATGACTTTATTTGTTTCCAAATAGTAGTGGACATGACACAGGTGGATGCACCTTCATTAGTAATGCATCAGGAGATGATGGCATTATGGATTCTAAATGGTATTTGGAAATCAACCGATGAAGGTAATGGGGGAGTGCTCTGATGTATCAACCGGGAAGACAATCAAACAATTATTAGAAGGGTCCACTGCACCCAGTCAACGTAGAGGGCCAACCAACATCATGGTGTATGGGGTCATTTATCAACTAGTAAAGATCTTATAGACTTCTAGTGTCAACATGGCGATAGGTGATTGCACCAAGTCGTCTAATATACTGTATGTATGGGAAACTTTGTTAGAAGCCACATTATGGCGTAATGGTCCCTTTGGGATGTTAGGAATGGCCTCAATTTTAGGTTGAGGGATCTGTAAAGAACCATTCGGTGTCACAAGAGGCTCAGCAGATACATTGGTTTTGGTCTTGGAAGCATACGAAGTGGAGGGCTTGTCATATTGGAGAAACCAAGTTTGTAGGTTGATATTGGAGGGGTTAACCTAATTAGAGTTCATCATCAGGATTTAGTAATCCCCAGGTTGAGTAGCGACAAACCCTTGCTGAGGGAAAGGATTTGTGAGCACGATTGGTTGAGGTGGCGTAGGGTTCTGAGGCAATTGTTTACCTCGAAAAGTATTTTGAGCTTCCCACATTTGGTGCATCTGGGGTAAAAGAGGACACTCATGTGTATAGTAGCCATGTACACCACAACATGCACAAGACGTATTCATGCGAATAGCATTGGTTTGCTTGGGTTGGCTTCCCTGTTGTTGGATGTTAGTGTTAGGGTAGTTCCCCTGGGGTTCACTAGGCTGGTTACCTTGGTTACCTTGGTTACCCTTGTTACCCTTCCCGTTATTCTTTTTCTTTGGATTTTGGGGATTGGTACCACTTTGCTCCATGAACACTTGTCAATGTGGGGGATGTGGCTACTAGGATTGAGTATGCATGGGAGGCTGCAGTGCTAATTCTTGAGGGGCTAGAGTGCTTGATTGTGCATAAGGAGGAGAAACAGCTTGGTAGACGAGTTAGGGTCTAGGAAACATGTTGCTAGTAGGAGGGGCATAAGTATTAGAGGAACGGGTGCCCCCCTGTGGCTATCCATAACTCTGCTGAGTGTATGGCGAAGTATGTGAAATGGATCCAACGATACAGTCAGTGGCATGAGATGCCCTAGGTGCATTAGCACTTCCAGGATGAGGGAGGTTTGGAATGACAGTATAGACATAACCGGATTGTGCATAAATCAGATCATATCTTAGAGCGGTCTGGAGAGCTTCTTCCATGGTATGAGGAAAATAGGATGCGACATCTTTCTCGATGGGGGATAAAATGATCTTAAGAAACCAATATAGATAGACAAAGTCTTCGAAAGGCGGGCCACGACATGTGCTCCTCCTTTGACGCCACTCTTGAACATGGTCAAAAAGGAGAGTTGCGGAGGACTGACAGAATGTGGTCAATAGCTACATACCAATGTCGTACCAGAGAGGTAACTAAAAATATGAAAGGAATGCTTTAGCAAGCATCAAAAAAATGGAATGAGAGGCGGAGGGATGGTTTACATACGATTTTGTAGCATCTCCAGTAAGCGTGCTTTGGAAGAGTTGACAAATGGAGTCATTAGTTATGGAGTTGGACAAACACCACATGTGGAAGGATTGAACATGGTTGGTAGAATCCTCTCCAACAATACCCTCAAACTTTGGGGTGTTTGAGGGAAGCTTAGTCGGCATAGAAGGCCAACCAACACCATCAACGCCATGGTGTATGGGGTCATTTATCAACAGGTAAAGATCTGATAGACTTAACCCAGCCATAAAGGGGTGCATGGGAGCTGTCGAAACAGTTCCTGAGACTATTCCGCTTGATGTGACTACTGGTATAGAACCAAAGCCAACACCAGTTTGGGTTCTTGCACCAGTTTTGGGTCCAAACATGATGATGATATGTGTTGAAGGAAGCTCAGAATTAGATGAGGAATCTGAAGAAATAGAAGAAGAGTCAGTATGGGGACTTAAAGGGATATGAAATCAAACTCGACGGGGAAGAGTAATACGCCCAAGAGAAAACTAGGGGTGAAGGCCGAATAGTCTCTATGACACATGCCTTGGTGGTCCAATGATGATAGGACACATGGAGCATAGAAATTGTGAAGGGATATTAGCAATATATATTTGTCTCGATGCAGGGAGATAAATTTATTATGTTAAGTCTTGGCTTGGTGGTGTAAAATACACACCCTTAACTTATGGTGTGCTTATGTGTGCAAGTGTATTAATTGATTAATCCCAGATCATGTTTGTAAAAAAGAAAAATATTGCTGAAAATAAACTGAAATAAATAATAGAAAATAAACAACAAAATAATTAACTAAACCCCACCCAAACTGGGTTTCCAAACACTATATTTCTTGGCGGCTAAACCGATGGAAAATACACTGAAATTGTCAAGGGATATAAATTTCATTGAGAATTGGATCAAGTGACACTAAGCTACTGGAAAGTGGTGTAGCAACAACAAAAAACTAGAGGGAAGATCGCTGAAAAAAGATAGGGAGATGGGTGAAACACCTAGGGAAACCGATTGGGCCCTAAGGAAAATGACCAAACAAGTGGAAATGTGACACTATGGATGGTAACAACCTATCTTAATAGATCTAAAGCATAAAGGTACAAATATGGAAAATGTGGCTGAAAGCACCGTAGAAACTCAGATTACTCACTTAACTAAACTCCTCCTAGAAAGGTGGAAGTGTACTACCCTAGGGGAGGCTAAATTTGACTTCGACGAGTAAAAGAAAGTGGATCAAGGCATAAGAGAGGTGAGACAAAGGTCATACACCCAACAAACAACTATTTGTAAAACCTAGAAACCGATCTAAGAAAAACCCGAAAAACCAGAAATCATAGGTACTGACCTGTTTCTCTGTAGGGATCACACTTTTTGGGCTGAAATGTGCATTCTAAAGCCCAGATCGCACGTTTGGGGCTAAAAATTACGATTTTTATTCTATTTATCCCAATCGGGAAATCTCAGAAAAAAGTGTTGCTTTTGTTGTAGCTGGTTCCTATGACCTGCAAAAACAACCAGAAAGCTTATGGAAGTAAAAAAGATTATCAGATCTAGGGTTAAAAAACTAGGAAACATTAAGAGAATTGAAAAATAAGAAACCCTAAGCTGAAAACCAAAGGTCACCTAGGTGTTTGGATCTCCAGCAGATTCGCTAATTTTGTCGTTGTGTTTTCTTGTCAATGATGTATGTAAAGAACCCACTTAAGATTGTGGATGACAAACAATTTCAAAAATATAAATGGCTACTAAACATTGTAGATCTTGTTAGGCCCCTATACTACTAGTGTAACCCCTTATTTTTATTAGTACAACCCACTTATTATATTGATGTACCCATGTAGTACCCATATTGTTACTATTGTGCCCATAGAAGCCCACTATTGTTATTATTGTGCCCTTACATTATTATTGTTATGTAGGC
>APFE030362352.1:0-25598 GCA_000404065.3 Pinus taeda | reverse complement strand
TGGATATTATCCTTTAAATTCCCTATGAACACATCAATCCTATGCTCCTCTGGAATATTTTTTACCCTTATGTTCAATTTTTGGAACTCCTCAATGTGCTTCATTGTTGAACCCTTTTGTTTGAGACTTATCAATTGGCTAAAAAAAGTGTTGCTTTTTGTATCCTCATAATGTGGTGTCAATTCTTCTGTAAAATTGCCCAACAGATAATTTGATTATGAGAGTAAAGCCATTGATACCATATAAACTGATTTGGTTCCAAATATAAAGTTGCAATACATACCTTTTGTGTCTTTTTCACATTATTGAGATCAAAAAATTGCTCCATTTGTAATATGCATGTCGAGAGATCCTTGGCATCAAACATCCTCATATCGATTTTTGGAATATGGTGGGTCTTCGATCCAACATTAGAGTCTATGAGATCATGATGAACATTTCTTTTGTTCTCATCATTAGTTTCCTTTACTACCCTTTCACCATTTGTAAGCATCTCTTGTAGAAACTTTGTCAAGTCTTTCTTCAAATTTGTCTTAAAATCTTCCATGCTTGTCTTCAAATCTTATGTGCCTATCTTCAAATCGTCCATCTTAGCTTCCATGCCATTCATCTTAGTTTCTACTCCTTTCTTTAAACAATCCATCTTAACTTCTACACCCTTCTTTAAACCATCCATCTTAGCTTTTACATCTTTCTTTAAACCATCCATCTTAGATTCTGTTGCTTTTTGTGCAAGTGACACTTGTTGCACCTGCTCTCTTAATTTCGATATATCATGCTGCATTTCTTCCTCTTCTTCATGAGTCATGCTAGAGCTTTTAGGTTGCCTACTAGGTGTTTTCATTTTCTTTCCTCAGGGCATCAATTACTAATAACAATGCTTTACTATGCCCTTTGAATTCCATCAAACTAATTTTTCAAACCAAGCTTATTAAAAAATTTGAAAAAAATTACACACCTTTTTCCACTTTGTAGGAGTCGATATTGAATCTAATGTATCTCTATAATTTCAAATCATCTAGTTTTGAAATTATGACTTGCGATAGTCTTTTGTGTCGTCTCTCCAATGCCACAAGTCTGATCCAAATTGGATTCTCTAGGGAAGAGTTATGCCAAATCTCCCACAGTGACCTGATTATATACTAGTTCAGTAGAGAAAAATTGTAGGATTTGCCACGAGTCACTATTTCGACCTCTGGCTCTCAGCAATATATACAAAAAACCAAAGTCCGTCCTCTTTCTATACCTTCTGATGAAATTTCAGTCTGATGCTCAGAGATAAAGTTATGACGATTTTCCCCAGGTCACCTATTTGGAATGTAATTAAGGATTCTGCAAAAAGACCAACTTCTTCAGATCATATCTCCTCAAATATAGTGCGAAAATCTCTAAAATTTAGATCCGAGGTTCAGTGCAATTTCATCTCAAATGGGTTTTTTTATCTTCTGAAACGTCACAAAAAAAAGGTTATAGCAAAAATGCCACGATGACCTATTTGGAGCAGTGAAACCCTAGAATCCAAAGCTCTCATACCAGATGTTATGAAACCAGCTCACAAAAAGATAGAAAAGAGAGAATGCCTTAGAATTCAGCCTCTTCGAGGGGGCAACCTCCTTTACATTACATAAATGAACAACTCTTGGATGATTCAAATGAAAAAACCTCATTTCTATATATAGGAGTCTAAGGAGTAACAATATAACCCATCCAACCTAAAAATAAGAATATAAAGCCACAAAAATAACAATAGAGGGATTCTATGGGGCACAGTAATAACAATATGGGGACAATAGGGGCACAAAAATATCAATAAGGGATACAACTACAATAGTAATCGGGTAATCACTATTATTATAGGGACCTAACAGACTTCTAGCCCAATCTACATCTGTGTAGGATTCAAAATGAAATCTTTGCTCTTGGCATACCACAGTCCATACTCTGTTGTAGCTTGAAGATATTTGAAGATCGTCTTGACAGCAACAACATGACATTCTCATGAAAAAGCATGAAATCTAGCCACAATCATCATTTCTTGAATGTTTTCCTGTGTTAAAGATGTGAGATGCAGTAAGATTCTTATCATTCAGATACATTCATTCTAATTTACCATTTGTGTCCCATCTTATTTTCACAATTTGCAGCCTATAGTCATAACTGTGCTGACAAGTTTTCAATCTTCTATTCCAAATTTCTTCAGAGCTTCCTTGAGATAATTGGATTGGGATATAAGCACTCCTTGTGGATATTAAGTAATTTGCAGACCTAAAAGGAAGGAAAGTTCTCAAATAATTGAAATTTCAAACTCTGTTTTCATACAATTTTCAAATTGATGCCACAACTATTTCACATTGCTACCAAATAGTATATCATCCATAAACACAACCACTATCAATAGATGGTTGCCTTCAGATTTTACAAAAAGATTAGTGTCAATTGTGCCTTTGTTAAACCCTTTTTGTTTAATATACCTATCTAGCCTTTCATACCAAGCTCTGGGGGCCTATTTTAAACCATACATGGGCTTCTTTAGTTTGCAACAAGCCCTTCATTGGAGGAGAGCATAAATCCTTCTAACTGCTTATTGTAAAATTCCTATTATAAATCTCCATTGAGAAAGAGAGACTTCTCATCCATTTGATATACCTTGATATTCTTATGGATGGAAAGAGAAAGAAATATTCTTATAGCTTCTAGTTGATCTACATGGCCCCCTCGATCGTAGGAAGGGGAAGGTAAACTGGCATGGTCCCATTTATGCCCATATAGGTTATAGGTAATCCCAATAGGAATAGGTATGTCTCCGCGCTTGGATTTTCGACTGATACTGGAGGGGATGCTTTTTGATCCAGGCGAGATGATGGCTATCATACGAGTTTTGTATCTCTTGCCAAAGGTTTCTTTGAAATCTACCCCTTCTATTTGGGCATACCATTTCCAGACCAAACAAGCTTTGTTCTTGATTACGTGACCCTCTTCATTCAGTTTGTTCTTGAAAACTCACTTGGTTCAAATAACATTTTTCTATTTCGATCTTGGAACAAGCTTCGATGTATCCTTATTTTCATTTTCGTTAAGTTATTCATTCATGCCTTTCACCCAAAACATATCTTCACTTTCTTACATAGGTACTTAGCTTCTATTTGTGATAGTAGAGCCAAATTTTCATAACCTGTACTACCCACAAGTTTCCTTTTAGTCTAGACACCTTGTCTTTGATCTCCAAGAATCTCACTCTTAGGCTGTTCCTTCTATACATACTTGGAGGGAAGCTTTGGCCTTGAAGATTTTCTTGCTTCCTCATATTCACTATCTCAATCTATTTCATTCATATCGATGAACCTTAAATCTGAGCTTTCTTCATCATCTGAGCTCATATTACTTTTATAGGATTCAAGTTGTAATCCTACTTCGTCTATTATTACGTTGATTCAATCCTCAATATTTTTTGTTTGCTTGTAGTAACACTTATATCCTTTTCTTTGAATACAATATCCAAGCAATATTCCTTCATATGTGCATGAGTCAAACCTCCCAAGTTTCTTTTCATTCCTTTTAATGAAGCACTTGTTCCCAAACACCTTGAGGTGTTCAAATCATGCAAGTCTTCCCTTCCATAACTCATAGGTATTTTTATCACTATTAGGACTGAGTTGAGTTATGTTTGATAGATATACTGTGGCTTGGGTTGCTTATCCCCAAAAGCTATGAGAAACTCCTGCTTCATCTAAAATTTCTCTCTCCATTTCTGAATTGTTTTTTTCTTCCTCTCTACTACTCCATTTTGCTGAGGAGTTCTAGCCACTGCGTACTTCCTCCTAATGTGGTGCTCTTCACAGAATTCCTTAAACTCTCTTGAGTTGTACTACTCTCCCCTTCTATCTGATCTTAAGCATTTTTTCTATAAATCTTTCTCATTCTCTTCTTGAGCTTTAAACTTCTTGAAATGCTTTAATGATTCTAAGTTTTCTTTTAAGAAACCAATCCAAGTAGCCCTGGTGAATTCATCAATGAGTAACATTAAATATGTTAATCCTTTTGAGATATTTGATCTAGTTGGGCCACAAATATCTATGTGAATGAGATCCACAGGTCTGGATGAGGAGAAATCTTTCGATTTGAAAGGAGTTATAGTCTGCTTTCCAAACTAACATGACTTGCATATTGTGTTATCGGGCTTTGATAGTCTTGGTAATCCTCTCACTGCTCCCATCTTGCTTATTTTGATGAAAATGTCAAAATTCACATGCCCAAGCCTCTTTTTCCACAACCATGCTTCACTTGATTTTCTTAAATAGAAGTTGACCCTAGAATCGTCACACACATATACATTATTTTGGTAGTTGTGATTTCTTTTACCACCAATTTTCCATTGTTTATGTTGCGGATCTCATAATATTTAGATCAAAAGGTCACATCATAGTCATTATCACACATCTCGGTAACACTAAGTAGATTTTGTTTGATACCTTCTACATATAACACATTTTGTGCTTCTATATTTTGATCAAGACTGATTACTCATTTTCCCTAAATTCTTGCTGGAGCGTTATTTCCAAATATGACGTTGCTTATTTTTCCATTTTTCTTAAGTGAAAAAAAAAAAATCTTTTATGCCTAGCCATATGTTTGGAACAACAATTGTCCACATACCATTTGTTTTCTTGATTATGAGCTAGTGAGGCAAGTCCATATTGCATGCACTTTTTAGTCTTTCGTTTCCAACTCCCTTTACCCACTTAGGTAGTTGTCTATATGACACTTTGTGACTTATATAGGTATTCAAACCTGCTTCCGTAATCACTGGCTTTGTGCATAAAATTATTACATTTGAAGCATTCTACTTCACTTAGTAAGGGACAAAAGACAATCTGATTTATGAGATTTTTTGATACATAGAAATCTGCAGATTATTATATTTGGGATTCTCATCTCTTTCTGCTTTGATCCTTATACAATCAATGGATTTATTTCCAAAGATATGACACTTATAATAGTGGCAATAAAACAAATATGCATGCCTATTATTAGAAGAATTATGAGATTGTGCAGGGAAGTACCTTTATCATCTCAGTGGTTGATTCAATCTCAATTGGTGATTACCTCTTCGCACAACTACTCTTTTTTCTTCATTAATTCTTTCATTATGCTTCTTCTCATAGCTTTATGATTCCACAAATCATATATACCTCAAGTTTATCTTCCCAATAGAATATTATCTTGTATTAGAGTATACCAAACTAGTTCTGGTTCCTAAGGGCCTTTGACTATTCAAGATCTGATTACGTCTCATTTTCCATTCAACAAAATTTTCATTTAGACCCTTATTGGTCTTTCTCTTCTCACATCGGTTCTCATAGAAACAACCTCTTCTTCAAGAAACTCACAGTTTTATTTCTATTCCTAAATCAAGTCTTGAAGAACATATTCTTTTCATTTGGCCTCTTCCATGTCAACCTTCAGTGATGGGATATCATCTTTTCATAACTATGACATAGTTTCCCTTTTTTACTTGAGCAGCTCCTGTTTCAACTGGTTATTCTCCTCTCCCAATATCTCGCATTTTTCTTGTTTATCTTTCAGAAGAAGGGCTATAATGTCCTTGCTCTTGATGGCTTCTTCAAGATTTTAATTTTTATAAGAAAACTCCTCATTATGAGAGTTATACATACATTCCTCTACACGTTGTAACTCATCCTTCAATTGCTTATTTTTCCTCCTTGCTTTCTTCAACTCGTTGAGGGAACTTATGGGTTCCCCTTGAAGGTATACTACTTCCTATTCTTCTTCCTCCTCAGCGTCCATAATACCCTGCATTTTTGAGTCTATATTGAAGGCTATAAGAATATTCTTATCTCACTCATTTTCCAATGAGCCTTTACAGTCTGACTCTGGTGCTAAGCTATCCTCTTTGGAATAAAACCACTTCTTCTTATAGGGATTTTTCTTCTGATGTTTCTGAGACTTGTTTCCAAATTTCAGATTCTTTTCCCTTTTATCCTTTTATTTATAAGGGGATTTTCAATAGAAATACAAAACTCTTCGATAGTTAAAACACTTAAAGGGAAACTTCCCTTCATATTTTCCTGAGCCATCCTTCAGGTCTCTAGCTAGTTGAGCCAACTCTTGATGAGATTCATACCTAGAGAAATGTTGATTATCTTGGTGTTCCTAGCCCTCTTTAGATACTTTGAATGTCGCTTCCTTTGATTTAGACTTTTCTATTCGTACTTTCATCTCATAGGTTGTGAGAGTATGATGTAGATGATCCATTGTGTGATCCTTTAAGTTGGTCATTTCCTCAATAGCTGAGATTTTGGCATTCAATCTCATGGGTAGAGATCTTAATATTTTTTGAAAAATAATCTCTTCCTTGACTTCTTCACAAAGTCCTCTAATCATATTAGTCACTTCATCAAATATGTGGAAGTATTCTGTTATGCTTTCATTCTCATTCATTCTCAGGCTTTCAAACCTCACTTTGAAGGTCTCAAGTTTTGCTTTCTTGACTTTGCCATCTCCTTCCTGACTTTGTTTAAGCTTTACACATACTTCCTTAGTAGACTTAAAATGCATAACTTTTATAAGTTTTCATTCACTAAGACCAAATCGAATGGAATTCTTGGCTTTAGTGTTGTTCCCATATAGTTTTTTACCATCTGCATCAGTGGTAGGAATATCATGGACATTGTAGTCCACTAGTATTGAAGTCCAAACATATAATCCCAGGGACATAATATATTCTTCGAGTATCCATTTCCAAAAATAATATTTGGTCCCATAAAACAATATTATTCTACTCGAGTAAGCCTCTTGAATCTCTTGCCTAGACATAATTCCTTATTGATCTACCTTCCACTTTTTAAACTGTTTCTGAAGGAACTTTCCTTTTATACCAATTGTTGGGATAAGGAACTGCTTGGGGGGGGGGGGGGTGAATAAGTAATTAAGAAACTCTTATTTGTTTTTCTTACTATTATTACAGTGCCTTCTTATGCTCTTTAACTTGTGAGAGAATTCATTCACTAAATAGTGAACCAATAATATTTCAGATACACAGATTCATATAACAATCAGATGAGTTGCACACATTTGACATAGTGTTTTCACGTGGAAATTGTGAGGGAAAAACCACATATTTATTGTTTGTTTATGATCTAAATTAAGCACCCACATAATAAAATATGTTTGTTTGTGAGCACTCACTCACAAGAGGCACCAACCACCTTGGTTATCAAGCACTAACATTCCAAGAGGCACCAACCTCTTTAGTATGCAGGAACCAACCTCCCCTTGCCACTGTTATACTATTTGATATAGTTTTCAGACAAGAAACATAGCCTTACAGTTTTACCAGTAAAATACCAAATAATCGTTGTTCACATATTTGACTTTTGCACTCTGCCTTATTTGCTCACTTGCAGTAGATCTCCTTTCACTACTCACAACAACATTTCCTCTGCGCTCTACCTTTACTATCAAGGGCTCTTCATTGAATCCACTTCAGCGCTACCCTTGCAATTCTTCAAGAAGTCCTCACATTGCTCTTGCCATAGTATTACATTATGTGCACTTAGGAGCTTCAACCTCTCTTCCTTGATTCTCTCACTCATAGCACTCCTCTATCTAACATATACTCACGAAAAAAAATTATGTTGCTGGAGATGGTTTTGTTCTACTAAGGCATACTACACATGCGAGTCTCTCAACTATGTCCTTTAGCTTCCATACTATATTTAGGCATGGATTCACTTGACTCTCTTGCCTCTTCTAATAGTTTCTTTTCCCAACGCCTAGAGCAGAGATGGTTCTCACAGTTCTCTGTAGTCTGTCTACACAAAGCTCATGTACCTTACAACCCATACACTCTTTAAATATTTGTACTTCCTTATCGGAGTGATTCCATATCGCAACAATTTCATATCACAATCTTCATAGTGGTGTAGAGTTCCAATATTATAATCCTTTGATTGTCGAGCTCCTTCTCCTTATCCATCATAGTGCTTCTCATCATAGGACAGCTAGCTATGACAGTCACTTAGCGTTACGGTGCTATGCCTCCAGACTCTGTTGAGGGCCATTCTCCCTTTGTTAAAAACTCTCTTCCCTTAGTTTTTTGACCTCTTATGACCATGTGCCAACCCATATCAGAAGCCCTCTATATTGAAAATTTTCATAAATTCAACATTTATATAGTCCCAACATCTTGAATCCTTCGATCGCTAACATCTGATATGACATCATCACTTCCACGCGTGAATCCATAGGGGTGACATGTGTCACCCAGTTTTGGCACATTAGACCACCCAATGCGGTTAAATATGCATGCCACATGTCCTATTGTACTGTCACATCACGCTGATGTCAGCTTCCACTATAGCTTATCAAAGCCATTCATATGCTACAATGTGTCCTGCTAGAGTGAGAAGAGGCTATGTCATCCTCGGTTTTACACCAAAATCCTTTTCTATTATTCTTCTAGCAAACCTCGATGCTTTTAAAGTAATATCAGAAGCTATCAATATCAAAACTTTGTGGTTCACTCATTTGGAGAATTTCCAATACTCCGAATCTCCGAGATTCCGATTTCCTCTAACCTCTTATTGTTGATATTGCCAACTATGTTGATACATAGATATTGCAAGATCGAATTCTCAATATACCAATGTGCTGATCTCTGATATCCCAACCTTCTTAGGACTTCATGTCCCTAAGCTTTAGCAGGCCATAACATTTAATGAGACATGGAACCTACTCAATATACCAATAGATAAAACCAAAATTAGTGTTCAGTGGGTGCAAAAGAAAAAAATATATGAGAATAGAAAGGTAGAGAGATATAAGGAAAGGGTAGTGCAAAAATATTTTATCAACAACTAGGTATTGACTCTAGGGAAACCTTTTCTCAAGTAGAAAGATTGGATAGTATTAGTATTTAATTAGCCATTGTGGGCAAGAACAAATGGATAATTTACTAGACGGACATGAGGTTAGCCTTCTTGAATGGAAAGCTAGAAAAGGATATGTATGCTTTTTTTCTAAGTAATACTATTCTATTGATAAAAACAAAATTAAAAAAACAGCAAAGCTTTTCCCTCTGCGGTGCTGAACAAAGTTATTTCAAAATTTCATCAAGAAGAAAAAACTCGACTGCCAACTGAGGGGAAACCAGTCTGAGTGAACCCATTATAAAATTCCCATGCAGGGGTATCAATTCTTAGCCTAAAAAGGCCCACATAGGGGTCGTAAATCAAAACCAATCAAAATGAGCCACATGGTTTGAAAAAAGAGTAGAGAAAAAAACCCCATGAAACAACAAGAGAGTGGTGAATCAAAACCTGGCAACTTGACCAGCAGTCTATTTGGACACCCTAGGTATCATCTAGTGGAGGCTTCTCCACAATGCCACACGCATACTCATACCATTCGTCATCCTCTACTAACGTACCACACGAGATGCCACCAACTTCTTGCGAGACGGCCAAACTACCCTCAACTGCATGTTTGCCTGACGTGTCGTTCGGGATGCCACCAACTACTTGCATGCCACCTGAACTTCCTACAATTGCATGCTTGCCTCCAACCATATCCTCGCCATGCAAAATGTTGTCATGACCAGACTTGCTTGTCTTCTCTGTCGTCTACTGCATGGTGTTGTTTCCTTTCTCTGCTTCATGACCATCGTTGTTTGGCTTATCTGCGTTCTGTTGCTTGTTGTTGTTCCGTTTCTCTAGTCCAAGTTCGCGAGTCTGAGCATCTTGCTCATCCTGTGGACTGATTTCCTTACTGAAGGTCACTATGACAGTGGCAGTGATATCGAGATGATGCAACGTACTATGAAAGAGAAATTGGGTCGTGTGGTGAGAGGGGTGGGGATGTAGGGAGCTTGCCTATTTGGGTAGCATCATTCATTCTTCTGGCACCATGGTCCTGTGCCCGACCTCTACCGTTGCACATGTCAGGGTGTCTACCAGAGAAATGACCTCTGGAATGAAAAATAGAAGGGGATGAGGAAGGATTTGTTGGTTCAAGGGTGGGCATCGAGGAGAGGTGAATGCTTCCACCGCAACTACCACCTCTTCTGCTACACATTCGATGGCGAGTATGCGACATGGTTGGTTGATGGTTGTTGGTCTAGGCCAAAATGACTATGTTGTTATCAATGATTGTAGTAGGGGAGGTAGAGTTTATTCTAGAATTGATGAGGCTATTCAAAAGAGATACAGAGGAATTCTGGGTGGAATTCAGAGCATAGTGAGTGGTTTGGGAGGAATGGAATCCATTCCCTAAATCAATACAGTTGGGAATCCAATAGTGCCTCCCTGTAATTGTGCTTGAGCTTGGCTCCGCAGCATGAGGGGGGCAAGAGTAGTTTGGCGGGGAAGGGATGAATGGATTATGGCTTGCGGAAGCCATAGCCTTATACTTGCTGTGAATTCCTTGACTTGAGCACCAGAGTAATGGTGCCTGTAGGCTGACTGTGGCTTGCCATAAATTGGCATGGAAGGGGACGTGGGTGGCCATGCGGTTTGGCCGCCTATCGTCCTTTTGTCTAATCTGCATTAATGTCAATTTAATCACCTGCATCAGGGTGTACCTCTTCACTTTGTACCAGTTCATTATATTCCTATAGCTGGGAAGCATTGGTGATTATGTTGAGCAAACCTATATGTAGAGACCAATCACTATCCACCCCCAAATTTGCCAAGAGATCAGCTACTTTGATGCCTTCTCTTCTGATGTGTTTGAAAGTGACTACTCTGTTAGTGGTAAGCCGCTGTTCTTTGAGCTCTAATCCTTCTGCCAATCTCCAACTGCTGACCACTTTGTATGCCAGGGTCCCCCGGATGATTTGATTAGCCATATTGATAAGAATATCAGAGTTTCCTTTGATTACTAAGGGGAAGAAGTTGTGTCATTGACCTAGAAGAAGCCCTTTCCATAGCCCCTATAGCTCTGCAAAATTGTTCGTATCCCATCCAATTGAGCCCAGGAAAATTAAAACAGGTTTGCCTTTGAGATCCCTAAATATTCTTCCATATCCTGCTCTGCCTAAATTACCTTTGGAGGCCCCATCAAAGTTTAATTGTATCATATTATGTGGTGGAGGGATCCATTTGTTTGGAAATTTGTGATGTAAAGAGGATTTACTATGTTTTTGCTATACCTGGCTCATCCCAAGATTCTAATTTGTCCATATATTCTGCTCCTATGGAAGGGAAGGAAAGTCCTCTTCATTCCAAGTTCGGAGCATTAAAGTTTCTTGAAGGTTGTTGCAAAAGCTGCTCCATAGGACTTCTAATGGTGTACATTCATCTTTGAAGATGTGGTGATTCCTTTCTTTCCATATAGACCACATAAGAAGACCTGGGATGATTTTCCACAAAGAGTTTAATAGTTTGCTCTTGTATGAATTGATTTCCAAGCTATGAATGGTGTTGGTAATATCTGCTTTAATTCTTCCTTCTTTTTGGCATCTAAAACTTGCTTTTTGCCAAAGTCTATTTGCAAAATTGCAAGAGTTCATGAGGTGTTGGATGGTTTCTTCCTATTGTTTACAGTTAGGGCATATGGAGGGCCTCTGGAAACGTTTTTTCCTTAGATTGTCTCAAGTGAGTATTTTGTTTAACATAACAACCAAAGGAAAAAAGAAACTTTGGGCCAAATGTTGGGGGACCATACTTTGTCCCAAAGAGGATCCTTCACTGTTTTCATGCTAATCATTAGTTTGTATGCCTCTTGAGAGGTAAAAGTTCCACGTGCATTATAGCCCCATCGTATTATGTCCTTCTTGTCAGAAAAATGAATTTTCCTATCGATAAGCTCTGTCTCCAAATTCTTATGAATAGACTTTGTTCCTTGCCTGATGATGTGACTTGTGCTTATCAATTATCTGTATCCCTAATTGAGAGTAGGCATCTAGTACTGGCTAACTTTATCCATCTAATGCTCTTCCCATTCCTGTGTTTGGTGAGGTCTGATCAGGTCACTCAGTTTAGGTCTTTGCTGCCAAAAGTCATACCAAAAATGTGCATTATTGTCATCCCTTATTTCCCAGAAACTATACTATTGGATTATATCTTTATGCTGACTAGCCGCATTCCAAAATAAGGAACCTTTTGCCACTTTTGTGAGTCAAATTAACTCATCTATCGGTCGGTTGTTTGCATATTTGGCAGTCCAGAGGATGGCCTAGGGTGTGTGAAGAGCAAAAATAAATTTACACCATAATCGTGCTACCATGACTGCATAAAAATGAGAATACAGTCTGTCCTCTTTCTATAACTTCTTATGAAATTTCAATATGATGGTAGAGAGAAAGTTATGACGATTTTCCCAATGTCGCTTGTTTAAGATGTGATTTGGGAGTCTGAAAAACTCTAACTTCCTTAGATCATATATCCAAAAATAGAGCGAGACAAGATTTGAAATTTGGACTCGAGGTTCAAACTTATTTCATCTCAAGTGGGTTTTTTTTTAGCTCCTAAAACTTCATAGTGAACAAGTTATAGTGAAACTTTCATGATGACTTGTTTTAGATGAAATTATGGAGTTTGCAAAAACCCTAACTTCCTCATATCATATCATCGAAAATATAGCGAGACAATATTTGAAATTCAAACGTGAGCTTCCATGTAATTTCAGATCAAATGTGTTTGTTGTTTTTTCCTCTGAAATATCACATAAAAAAGTTCTTGCAGAAATGCCATGATGACCTGTTTGGAGCAGCAAAAACCCTAGAAACCATCTCATACCAAATGTTAGGAAATTAGCTCACAAAAAGATAGAAAAGATAGATCAACACCTTAGAATTCAGCCTCTTCGTGGGGGAAACCTCCTTAACATTACACAAATGAACAATTCTTCAATGGTACAAATGACAAGACCTCCTTTCTATATATAGGAGTCTAAGGGGTCATAATATAATCGGAGCCAACATAACAATAATAATCTAAGGGCACGCTAATAACAATAGTGGGCTTCTATGGGGAATAATAATTATAATATGAGGACTACACAAGCACAACAATATAATAAGGGGGTTGTACTAATAAAAGTACAAGGTTACACTAGTAGTACAGGGACCTAACGGATGAGGATTCTCTTTCTCAAGATGAATTTTAACTCTTTCTCTAGGAAGTCACTATCTCTTCAGTTCTCATTTCATCCATCTTCTAAATGAAATCCACCAACCTTCCTAAAACATTTAAACTTGTTCACTAGAGGCATCATGAGCATGGCCATATTATGAGATGCATAAGTGACTTGTTCCTCTATCCTTGTAAATATCTCTTCTATTACATATTGAGGTTTATTATGACTAGACACATTTACCATGACTATGGTTCTACAAACTCCTCCTTATATCAATCCTTGGATCCTTCTACTTCCTAGAGTAAACATAATGAAAACTACTCTGCTACTAATATGAATTGTAGTCTACCATGGATACTTCGTTAGAATAGTTTGTTACAATAGATCTTCTACTATGCTCACATATTTTGATATGAAATTTTACTTTCTTGGATATAAAGTTTATTATCAATAGTTCATTACTAAAATTTGTGAAAAATAGTAGAAATACAAAAGCATAAAAGAACAAGAAAATGAAATGACAAATAAACATAAGATGTATCTCTCGGAAATATAAAATGGGAGAAAGGAAAACTAGTTGTTGAGTCCTATGTTCTACTATTTTTCTTTGATTATTAAAATGAAAATTTGAAGAAATGGTCATTCAATAAGGAGTTTCCCTTTGCATTTTTTCCTAAATGGTTGCTACAAAATATTACATGTCCTCTATTTTTCTCTCAAATATCACTCACACATACTCATGTATATTTTGGAGCAAGTACAATTATAAAAATTGAAGTCACTTTCCTATTAGTCTCATGATATTTAATGCAACTTAATATTCATTGAGGGTTAGTTTTTTTCATGCTTTAACCCTCAATTATTACTGGGCTTTGATCCTTCTACAATCTTATTGAAATTGTGCAAATTAATAGCACCACATGTGTGAGTAATGAAGGATGACATCACAATTAGTAAATATATTTGTGATCAATGTGGTTGGTATACTTCTAGAAGACTTAACTTTCAAATACAACCTATGATTAAGGTTATTTTGGCACCATTAGGATGGTAGGGGTGTGTAGGGCAACACTCAGATGATAAGAGTGATGATTGTGATGCTTTGACCACAAAATCTGTCATATGATGTATGAATATGGATTTAGAAGGTATTAGACGCAAAATATCTAATATAATACTTGCCATATTTCATTCATATTTGTTATCAATAACTAAACTCGGGAGGTGTAGTTTGTGTTCCCTCTATTCTATTAATGATTATAAGCATCACCATTTGGAATTATTTCTTACAACAATAAGAAGGGTTGACTATCATGTTCTGCTTTGACATGACACTTTGATAAAAAGGTTATTAATTGAAGTGGAGAAGTTTTTTTTAATATGACTAACGTCTTAAATATTTTCCTTATTTAATAGGATGTTTAATTCATTATTTGAACCCCTTAAAATGTTCAACAATACTTATGTTAAGGATTACGTGATTTTAATTGTTTGAAATTTTCTTCTATGTGCTTTTGTGTATGGCACAATTTAGAGTTAAGGTTAAACTCCTATCATCCTCTATGGGCTCATATTCATTCAAGATGTCAAAATTTACTATTCTTTTGTACATGAGTATTGTCCACAAATATGGGTGGACAACTAGTTAAAGGAATTTTATTAGTTCCTTAGCCAAAACTTAGCCAAGTTGGCCATGTGAAACATCACCCTTCACCTTCCTTGCCACATTACATTGAAGCATTAAACCTTTTTAAAGGCATCTTTCACTAAGTTAAGTTTTACCTAACAACCCCCCTTTAAAACTTACTTGGGATTGCCCTCTACCAAATCCAACCAAAGGAGCCAAGTGAGTTAACATGGCTTACCTATAGACTTTCACCCCCTCAAATTTTATATCAAGGATATTTATTAATTTAACATGCCCCTTATCACCTAGGTCTAACTGTATAGTTTATTAGTAGTTTCCTGGGAGTATACATTCCTTACTAAATCTTATAGTCATATACCCATTTACATGAAATAAATATTCAACTTCATTACAATTCCATTTTTCTAATTATTAGTATTATGAATTCTATCCTCTCTCCATGCAATTGATCTAATTTCAATGTGCCTGCAAATATCCTCCCAACGTGTGATTGCTCTAGCTTCTGCCACATCAGAACCCATACTAACTTCTTTACAATTACCAATTCCTTTTGTCCTTGTAAATCTTGACAACAAAGACATTTGCCTAAAGCTAAAACTCTGCTTTGGCATATTTACAAAGAGAATATTAAAAAATAATAAGCAACAAATCACAGATAATAAAGTCAATGCACACAATGCTAGCCCTGGAAAAACCTCAATTCAAGAAAAAAACAACTTACTTGTAAGAAAACTATTTACTGAGACAACATTAATTAATAATAAGCAACAAATCACAAATAATAAACTCAAGGGACACAACCCTTGTCCTAGAAAAACCTGAATCCAAGAAAAACTAACTTACAAGTGAGAAAAATATTTAGTAGGAGAAGATTAAAAAATAATAAAATTAAAAAAATCATAAGCAACAAATCACAAATAATAAACTCAATGTAGACAAGACAGCTCAACTCCTTTGGGTGACCAAAACCATGTGCAGGAAACCAGGTCTTTTAACCAAATAACTTTGACTATTTCATTCTATTGCTATTAAACCCATAAAATACAAGTCACCCCATTGAATTTAAATCATTTTGTTAATCCACTATGAATAATATAATATGAGAAATATAGAGATCCATTAGTTCATTATTGAATAAATTCTCAATCAATTGTTAAAATTGGTTTTTCTATCTCCTAAGTGAAATATGTCCTTGAATAACCTTAAGGATTTAGGGTTTGAACCATTACCTAAGATAATGGTTACATTATTTTTTATTTTAGCATTAATGTCTCTTAACAAAATGATATTGGCTATGTATTGGCTATGTTATAGATCATTAGGAAAAAATAATTTCTCCTGTAAATAATTTTTTTTATAAAATATAAAATTAATAAAAAAACAACATATTGTTATATCAATTTTTTTTATAATTAATATCTAAAATGAAGTGATTAAAAAGCTTGTTTTTCAAGCTTGTTTTTTTTTAAATTTCATATGAATAAAAAAATTGTTTACATAACAAATCATCGTATGTTGTTTACATAGCAAACCATCCCTCGAATCCCTTCATTGTATGTTCATTCCATACTTATCATAAATAAATTTCTTCCCTGTTTGGGAGACCTTAAACTCCTTATTCAAAATTTCAATAAGCAGTATTATATCAATTTAAATAGAATCCAACTTATCAACTTAATAACGACCATTGCTCCATTGAAAGCGACCAAAGTTCAAAAACAGAATTCAGATTGTCCCAATTTTTTTATGTTTTTCACTTATTATTTTGAATAGTCATTCTTCAATTTCTAACTCATTTTACTTTTAGAATTGAGAATGAGATATACTTAAAAAAAAAATTATTGTTTTTTTTTATTAAAATTTTATTTAATATATCACATTTATATTATTAAATTCTATTAAAAAAATTAACTAAAAACTCTTAAAACATGTATTCAAAAAATTAAATCATAAAATCAATTTCTCCACACTAAAACTAGCAACACATTCATAATACCGCCCACACACTAATACTACCAACTCACTCATACATTAGTAGCAGTTCAACTGAAAGCAATAAGTATTCTTAATAAACACATAAGACAATGCTCTCGCTAACGAATAGTAATTTTGATAACTAAGAATACATAAAGAAATGTTCCTTTGAAGATGAACACCTTTAACTCTTAAGAGTGCTTATTTTAGTCTCTGCCTTTACATTCAAACGTGCAAATCGCCTCAATAAGAATCTTTTGAAAACCTTTATCCAAGCTCAACTGGTCATGACCGATTTCAATAGGTTGTTTTTTATAATTTGCATCAACATCCACACCCTGTAAACGTCCCCACCCTGTAAACTTGAGAAAGGAAAACAGATAACCCTCAACATCACCAGCTTTGAAGATGAACACCTGTAACTCTTAAGAGTGCTTATTTTAATCTCTGCCTTCACACTCAAAGGTGCAAAATCCACTGAATAAGAATCTGTTGAAAAACTTTCCATTCAAGCTGAAGTGGTCATGACTGACTTGCGTATATTGTTTTTTATAATTTGCATCAACATCATCACCATATAAAGTTGAGAATGGAAAATAGATAACCCTCAACTTCACCACCCTGTAAAGTAGGTAGAAAAGAAAAGGTAACCCTCACTATATTTGAATCAAGATCATCACAATGTGTAAAGCAGAAGAAGCAGATTCTCAACTATCCTTTCGCCATGAGCAATGTGGAAGCGACCAACAAACCTTGACTTTGTATAAATTATTAAATGCCTCACTAATGACGTGTCAGGGTGGACATTAGGGGAACCACGTATCGTGAACGTCCGTATCCGTATCCCTGAACGGGAGTCTAACGATGCTGCTTTTTTAAGAAATTTTGGTAATATTTTGATAAATCCTGTAGGCATTTTTGTAAATCTAGATTACTTTTTTGAACTTCAAAATTTTTAGGTGCCCAGGCATTTTTCATGGTATTAAATCCATTTACATTTTGAAAAACATTACTTAAACAAAATTTACTAAAGAATTTTTCCCCAATTCCACCAAAAATAACGTCCCTACAATTCCTCAGCCTTTATAGACCTCTTAAAATGAATACTTTGTATATGTGGGTTATCAATATTGTGACAATCATTTGAGCCAGTGGACAGGGCCCACTGTCCAAGGACATGCTGCCTCACCCAACAGACAACTTTCCCAACAGATTTCCCTCGGTCAGATCATTTAAATGAACTGTGTTTTCATGGTAAAATTGAGGGACCAGTGCTGCGTTTTATCAATAGATTTCTCTGTCAGATAATATTTTTAAGTGAACCAGGTTTTCATGATAAATTTAAAAGACCAGTACTGCGTTTTATCAACCTATTTTCTCTGTCAGATAATTTAACTGAAGTGGGTTTTTAAGATAAATTTGAAACGCCAATACTGTGTTTTATGAATGGGATTTGATTTATTCACAAACTACATACTGAAACTTTCAAGTTTCTACGCTTTCAAAGTTAATTGACTGTGGAAGAACAGTTCCTTTTCGTGTTTCTCACTGCCTTGAACAAACAAAACTCGTTGTGATTATAAATTTGGCTTAAAAATCATCGGACTTCTGAACAGTAAAGGATAATCAGATCAGAGGAAAGCGGACCATAATAAGCTTTTAATAACATAAAAAACAATCATACAATATACAGATATGGCTTCTTTTAACAATATAAAATCAATCATACAATATACAGATATTTGAAATATGTATTCCTACAATATACATAAATGGGTGCTTTTAACAACATAAAATCTATTATTCAATAGGGTTGCTTTTAACAGCATAAAATCTATCATACAGTATACATACATTTGAGATATGTGTTCATTTGGTTTTAGATAAGGCTGCTTTTAACAACATAAAATTTATTATATGCTTTTATTTTTATTATACAATACAGATATGTGAGCTATCTGTTCTCTTCATTTTAGATAGATAGCGAATGTGTATTGTTAATATTCTCTTTTGAAATTTTGGTAAATACCCTCTTAAAATTCCTATAAATAATTAGGCAGAAAAACCATTGTTTATAAATCTTTCAAACATATAAGTATAGATATTGAAAATGTTATAAATCATTGGACTTTTGATTTTGGATATACAACATATAGATAAAGATATTTCTACATGCTTTGATTTGGATAGATCATAAATGGGTGTTATTTACTATAAATCCCAACAAATCACCTGGTAAAATTCCCATAAACGCTTGCGTTTAAGAAAAGTATTTTTTTTTCATAAAACTCTAATCTGTTTACTAGCAGCATCGCTCTGGTTCAAATCTATCAGGCTTCGCCTATATGCTTTTAGTATAAAAAGATACAAATATAAAAATAAGTCTCATCACCGATTCCTGCCTACTACTGCCTCTGAAATATTGATATTTCGAATCTATTTACATGTAATCTCACCATGTTATATGTACAGCGAACTGTACACGGACATTCAAAATCGTTTACAGATCGTACGAGTTTTTTTCGGTTGCAACAATCACTACTCTCCCATAAAGTAAAAGCGGTGGCAAATTTGGTTGGTACTGCTCCAGAAGCACAAAGATTACAAAAACCCTAACGGTACTTTCATGAATCTCGTTAGCTTCACTGCAAACCCTGATCAGTCGAAACCCTAATTATCGGGCAAATAACATTTATCATACGTCTGCAACCGTGTCTCCAGGCTTATCGTAAGATATGGGCTTACCTAAGAAAGTGGGCTTCTCATTTCCAGCCATAATCACCATCACATTTTCTTCTGTATCTACAATATATTGTATGTCGCGATTTTCCCCTCCCCCCTGAACTGAACTTGTCCTGCTACTTAATTCTTCCGAATCAGCACAGAACCTCCAGTAAGAGCAAGCGAGTATCAGAACAGAGATAGCAATGAGAAGTACCATGCCAGCCAGTCCTGCAAACAGGTATGGAACAGGTGCCTTCCATGGTGGTGTAAGTGTGACATTATGGGAGCCAGTATCTTGTGTCATTGATTATTGATTCAGTAAATAACTGACACAACAAAAATAAATCTCTTTCTGTGCACAGATCGAACCAGCTCTGGGTATTGTTTCGCTTTTACCCTTCACTTCCTGTGCCGTGGGGCCGTGAATCATTCATCCTTGAGTATATAAAAATACTGAACGTTGGCAATGAGGTGAGGTGTGTGCAATCCTTTTGACAACATGTTTCCTACTTTTTATCTTCATGGAAGTCATGGGGTCAATCTGGTTTCAGGTTTGTGAAAATAACTGGATTAAAATATAAGTGTTCGTATTCTGAATGTGACAGCCATAACGATTGGAGGACCACGGTGATGTAGCATTTATGCTTTCTTAAATAAATTAGCTGTTCCTGGAAGGATCATTGTGTGCAGAGGAAAATCTTAAAATAATGAAGACTACCACCATAGGACAATGCAACAGCGAAAAAGAATCTGCAGATTAGTTATAAAGTGAAAGATTTTGAACAACCCAAATATGTGCAGACACCACATACCGCTTAAAATTTAAAATAAACAATGCTCGTAGGTAAAAGAAACAAATGAAGTAGATAGTCGTACCTGTCATTGTGACATTCTTATATCAAAATGGAACTAAATTCGCCTTACAAAAAGTCTATAATTTTCCACCATGGAAAATGGAACACATTTGAAAATTTTCTATAATTTTCGACCATGGAAAATGTGGCAAAAAGGCACACATGACATATGTAACGCCATGATCGAGTCGTGATGACCTACTGCATTCTCTGCATTTTTAGAAAAGCATTTTGCTTTCTTTTGTTTCACATTTACGTTTGCTTTTTGTTATTGCATATTCAAGTTGTGTTCTATTTCATTTTTCATATGAAAATGATGTTGACCTCCTGCATTCTCTGTATTTTCGTAAAAACATTTTGGTTTTTCATTTATTTCGCATTTATGTGGTGTCATATGAGTTTTCATATCCATTTTCATCATGTATTTAGATTGATTATTTGGATGCTTTAGCCATGTTGGTGTGGTTAGTTTGAACCACTCGCTCATCTTTGGCTTTTGCTAATTGTTAGATTCAGTGTCCTCATGTTGGTTTTATTAATGCGATGAAGCTAATATATTAATTAAATGGATTTTTCTCTTCAAGTTGTTTTTTCATTTTGTAAGTTTTCCTCTATTTTTTTCAATAAACGGTAGTTTACCGAGGAATATATTTATATATTATATATATATATATATATATATATATTTAATATGATAGATATATAACAAATGAAGATTTAATATACTTCTTAAATGTCATTATTTACTTATCTTACCAAATTTTGCTATGATTTTTTAGGTGAAGTCAAAAAATAATATTTTTCATATTCATTTATTTTATGGTCTTTGAAATACATTATTCAAAGTAATATCATCATCCTCATCTTTGTAGGGTTGGATATGTACTTTAGCTTACACTTTGAATATAAGCAATGAAGATTTCTTCATAAAACTTTTTATTTTTTTATTTATCATTTTTTGAGATCTGAATTTAAACAGAAACTCAACAAATTACATATATAACTATAAATACAAGATGCAACAAAAATAACACTTCATTTCATTGACATCAAATAATGAAATATGCTTACAAACGGAATGGAAATAAAACTAGCTCGAGCGACAATAGTTTATCTCTGAGAAAAGGTGTGGCGACTAAATGCCTTTGACCTATGTTACAATGAGGCTCGAAGGCCTATTTATTATAGATAAATAATGAAAAACCTTAAACATCCAAAATCCTAACTCTAGGAGATAAAACACCAAAACTATGGGCCCTCTTTGCTTAAATTGATTTATCAACTTCTTCGAGTCATAACTTTAGGATATGATATCCATTTCACACACACAATGCTTCGTTAAAAAGATTTATCCGAGGACTACAACTTTCGAGTGGCAAACATGATGAGTGACCAATGTTTGTCCGAGTTTTACCAAAATATTCGTTTTGGGTTGCAAAATGGCTCCGAAGTTCACGACCCGAATAACTGCAAAAGATAGTGAATTGTGCTACAATTAAAGAAATTGAAAAACTGAAAGAGATTGTGGGTGGGATACAATTGAAATAGGCTGGTGACCACCAACATCCACCTCGATCATTCTCTCTCTTTTCATTATTTTTTGAGTTTCCATTAAAGTCAAGGTTTTGACAAGAGATTCAATGCTTCTAAAAGAAATTGGAATTTATGTCTAGAGCTAACATTATTATTTCAATGCTCTTAGTGGTGTTCATGATGTACACGACTTTTTGAAGGCTTTTTTATGATTAATATTTCAATATATCTCCTCAATGATCCATAATATCTATAGATTAATGCGTTATGTATCCATCCCTTTGTTGGTCTCTTTATCTTTATAGTTTGTATATGTTGTTTTTTTAGCATTATCATTTTCAAAGTGATGATTATGTCATGGAGAAATCCCCCCCATGGATGGGTGAGCATTCAATTAGATTGACCCTTGACATGGGATAAATTGTGGGGTAAACTGTAATTTTAATTTTCACTAGATCTAGTGGAATTGATACTAATACATGCTATGAGAAGGAATATTGTGGCGCCTAGTGATTTAGTGGCCATTGTTTTGGAAAACCCATCTATATCTATATTTATGAACTGAGAAAAATTATAACAATTAAGCATATAACTTGAGCTCCTAGTTGTAGATTCTTCCTATTCCTTTGATCATACACCTCCTTGGCCCTTGCATGACCATGAACACCATGATTTTTGTAGGTTAGTGTAGAGAATCATTTTGAAGTCGAGCAACATAACTTTACCATCATATATTCTCTCTTAATCCCTTGGAATTGCTTCCTTATATACACTAATGGAGGAGGCTAAGTGATTTCTCTATACCTCTGGAACATAGTGAAATTTACGTCTAATATGAGTTCCCAAGCTTATGATGTGAGGTATTGAATTATCCTTGTGCTAATATCTTAAATATGACTAAATGGAAAAGTATTAAGGGGTGGTCATATGTTGCAAGTGTTTTAGTAAGGAATTTGTCATGCCTTGTTAGTGGTGCAATAACCAATCATTCATTTTTAGTGGTGAAGAACACATTCAGTCATACCTTACTAGAGAATTATGAGAAAATAAATCTCCCACTAAAACAAAAAATATAGGGAAGAAAAGATAAATTCTCTATAGAATATCCATAGTAGCTCCTCAATGAGCCTTAGGGTTGAAAATAAAGCTATATTAGACTCCCCATAATGCATGGGGTAATAAGAGAAACTTATGGTAAAAATGTGTTATAATAATAGTAACTAGGAAGTAGTATAGGAAATGATTTCAAGTTCAATGATCCAGTAAGTACCTACAAAAAATCATCGACCAAACATATATTGATAATCTCCAAGTTAGGAATACCCATTCTAATAAAGGAAACAAAGCATGGCTACCAACATAATATAGTATAGATACATGTAATAAGACGCAAGCCCACATCCACAAAAACGTATGTGGTGTATCAATGTCATCGTGTGATTTTAGTCATAAGAAAATATAGCATGGATATATATCATAATATAGATTACGAAGGGATTTAATACCAACAATAGGGCTTAACTGTTTTTAATAGTACTCATACGATAATGATTTTCTCCATCAAATTTCAAAAGGGGTAGTCTAAATGAGTGGCGTCACGAGAGGCCAAGGTCCTTGTGTTAGCCTCAATGGTACAATTCTAGGTAATGTGAATATATTTGTGAAGATCAAGTATAGTATAGCTATCTAATTAATACCCTTAATGTGTACAATTAATAGACATGAGGGGACCCACCAATAATGAAGATGAGCCCTAAGGTACCTACAATCTAGCAAGTGGTAATAGATGATTTAATGTTCAAAACCCATATAATATATTGATCAAGAGCAATCAAGTGAACCCATTATTAATCATTAATAAACTTCCCACCAATGACTACAATCTCTAAGGTACTAGCTAGTTTCTAAATCTACTTCTTATATGTCGCTGACATCGATAGAAAAGATATATCATAGGAGGGTCATAGTGTATCCCCATAAATTGACATTAAATATACATCATCAAATATTTTGAAGAGATAGAATGACCAAGTGTAGTTGATACAAGGATGATCATCATGGACTATAAATTACCACCTCACGCTTACTTTGATTGAACATATACGATGATTCATTTATTACCTGGAAGCATTGACTCAAGAACACCAATTATATAGGGAGACATTGCCTTAGGCATTGAACCAATCTCCATGGTGAATAGAAATAAACCAACTAAATGAGTAAATGACTTATGTTGATGGTACAAATTCTCGTAAAGTTATATCGTGATAGTAGGAAAAATTTTCCAATTAAGTGCCTTGTTCAAGAGTGACATGATTAATTGCTACTACATTTTAGAAGACAGAACCAATATGGGTTTCCGTCCACTATTTTTTTCTTCTTTTTTTGTTCCCTTCTTAATTTTAATATTTCAAAAGAGAGGTAAAATTATGTTTTATAGGTGTCCTTTTCAACATTTAACAAACATGAAATAGAGTTAGAAGTAATCCTTTCTAGGGAGAAAAAGTAGGACTATGGAATACATCTATCCTTCAAGTGCATGGAACCAACCTATACAAGTAGAATGCAAAATGGTTCTAGACTATAAAGTCCACTCATTACATCATATCTCCCCATGGGTAGAATAATTGCTAAACAAAGAAAATCTAGTTAAAATGGTGAGAGATTAAGAGTGAGTACAATTAAAAGGTATGACAAAATTAAATAGTGATGCATCTCTAGGAACTATATCATAAGTAGTGGTATGCACATGCAACCAAAAAGAAATAAAAAATGATAGTAACCCTTTTAGGAAAATGATAGGAGAGAATATTGAGGAGAAAGAATGAGGCTTAACCTAGAGTCGTGTTGTGGCTAAAAGAGGGATCCTAGGTGTGACCTTTTTTTACACTTGATGTCAGTGAAAGGAACCTCATGACAACCTCAATTATTTGCTACCTCGAATATACCTCCTTCACCTTGTTAGTGCTCACATAGTAACCCATTGCTCCAACAATCCTCCTTGGTTGTGTACCCATCACTTTTTTGCAAGTATACACCCTATCACCCAAGATATAACTTGCCCTTATCTTGGGGGCGATGGACCTCAAAACTATAGAAGTGGTCCACCTCGAGGAGATCAACATGAACTATCTTATCCTAAGTTAGTTTATGGTAGATTATTGAAGAAGTTTAATATCTTCTCATGGCCCCAGGTGCTTAGATACATCCTCTCAAATTTAGTAAAGGACTATTTAGTTAGACCCTCTCAAGGGTTAGAGGAAAAATAAAAGAATATGATCAATAATTATGGTGAAATCTCAGTAGAATAATCTTATAATGCATATAAAATGAGTCAAATTATATGTAACTTCGTGGGAAGAGGAGAAATAAGGTGTAAAAACCTTGGTCAAAATTCCATGTAATAAAGTTAATAAAGGAAAAATAATAGCCAAGGTCATGGGACATGTATTCCAAGCCGAATGGTAGGAAAAACATCCTAGTGCGGGTGTTCATTTGGTTTATTGTGGCTAAGGAAATTAGCAAAGACAATGGAAAAGGATTTAGAAAGGAAAACTGGCATTAATTGGCATTTTATTTATGAAAATAATGGGAATGAGGTGAAAAGGAAGGTGAAAAGTCACAGGTCTCATGTGAGGAGGAAAATGAAGGAAAATAATGGAAAATGGCGAAAATAGAGGCCTAATAGATGAAAAGGTTTCTGAGGATTATTTCATAAAATTTTGTTAGTTTAACCTTTTGTTAGTTCATTTTTGGAGCTCTCTTTATCT
>APFE030362344.1:144787-157105 GCA_000404065.3 Pinus taeda | reverse complement strand
GTGGTCAAATGACTATATCAGCATGAGATCAGAAGATCACTAACTGTAGTGTGATTTAGTTGTCATATTACTTACTCATAGTTGCTTTCCATAAAGTAGATTGAGCTGAATGGTAAAGAACTAAAAGAGTCTAAGTAGTGTGATTAATTTCTTTTTACTTTTAGTTATCATATTGCTTGTTATGATCATGATTACTTCCCCAAGGTAGATTGAGACAAGGGGTAAAGGATTTGAAGAATTCAAGTAGTGTGATTAGTTTCCTTATGCAATTTACTTTCTTGAACAGTTAAATATCATATTGCTTGTTATGCTCATGATTACTTCTCCAAGGTAGATTGAGCCAAGGGGCAAAGGATCTAGAAAGCTCAAGTAGTGTGAATTAGCTGCTTTAATTTAAGTTTGAGTTGTTTTTCAAGTTTTTGCTTTCTTTTCATTTTCAGTAGCAAGGACACTGGGCCATTGCCATTAGTTTGCTTTTTGATGCATTTCATTTTCTCTTAAGAATTGGTTTCATTTCAGTTATTGTAAATCTTTCTTTTAAGCATTTTTCAAGTTTAGAAATCATCACCATTCACACTCCACACACTTCACACTTCACTTTCATCACCACACATTAAGAAAAGAATAAAATCCAAAAGCAAACTAAAAAGCTTAAAACGACAAAAACCTAAGAAAATGGTTATCTAAGTACATATAGTACACCTCACTTCGTCAGTTTACGAACCCCGGGTTGACAATATAAATAGCAATTTAGATCACACTAAATTGACCAAACACCAACCAGGCTAAACATGAGAAGAGAGGCTACTATGATTAGATTCAAATTCCTATGTGACATTAAGGAAATGGAATCAACTAAAACACAACATACATACCTTCTGCATCAGCTACAGGACCCCTCAAAACCATCCCAACACTTCAGGAAACTTTCCCTTGGGTTCCACTGAAGTTTTTGATCACTTGACCTCTAAAAACTCTCATGCCATAGGCCTACTAGTGTCTAGGAGGCTCTCAATGCTCTCATGCTATAGGCATGTCAACGTCCAGGGACTATTTTGTCTAGTTTTGTACCAACATCCCTAGGATTGAAGCCACTTTTTGAGGCTAAGAGCCTAGGTCACTGCCTAGAATTACATGAAATTTCCCTAAAAATAAAATAACAAGGAGATAATGATGCTAAATAAAATACTTGAATAAGCATTTAACGAGACCCCTATTAGCCAGACAAACATATCACAAACATGTAATCTATAGATGTAAACAACAGAATTAAGCATAGGGATTTCATACTTATCCAAGAATCACTAAGAACCATTGTTCCCTCATACCATTTGTTGCATTGTAATATATTTGGTCATAGATACATTGTCCATTCATTTACAAGTATAAACATGATGAGAGTCATACATAACCATTCCCATAAAACACATATATAACCAACATAATAGTAGCATAAATACCAATGAAATCATAGCCATATGATCCACATATAAACCAATATAATACTCATAGAAATACAAGGAAAATAACCTTTCATTAATGATGAAAAATCCAAACCTAGGATGGGACTACCACATTCCACCTAATCATAGAATGGCTAAGTCAAATCTCTCTTCAGCCATTCAAGCCTGTGCCATATTCCAAGAATGAATAGGACTCAAACCAAAACAACCAACTATGGCATACTAAGGTTAAACCACCTCACCCTCATCAACAGAAACGAGGCTTTACCGTAATCCATCCCAGATCATTAGGCCAATGGAATAAACATGTCGTTATAGGGTTTACCATGATCTCCACCCGATCACTAGGCCAAACAAGCATGGATGTCATCGGATTTCTCCACCTACACTGCGAGGAATTTTCTTGTCTCCTAGTCTCTCAGGCTTTACTGCAATCCAAACCAGGATCACTTTTCCCTAAATTGATACCCACTCTCCAGGCTTTATCTCATATCCCACACTAGGGATTACTAGGCCCAACAAAGAGAAAACCACCTCTTGAATTTACCGTATATCTTGTCATTCACCAACAAGGATTCCTAGGCCCACTGAGGAAACACAATCCTGGATTTGCGCCAACCCACAGTCTAGCTCAGGGGTCACTAGGCCAGTGGCTTTACTGTGATCCACAATCTGGTTCAAGGACCACTAGGCCATGTGCTCTATTATTTATAGATCCACCTTTGATGGAGAGAGGGTTGGATCTCTCAAAAATGATCTTTACTTCATTATTGTAATAATTAGAAAATTGTCTTATTTTAGACTAAGGGATAAGTTGTTAGCATAGGTGTGTAATAGAGCTTAAAAATAGAGATTTGATTGTCATATTGATTAAAATAGAGATCGAGTTTTTAGTACAGTTAGAATAGGATTTGACTCAAAAAAGAGAAGAAATTGTAATGGAAAGGGATTAGCTGAGATGATTGAGAATTGAGTGAGAGGTGAGAGTTGAGTGATAGATAGGGTATTGAGATTGAGATAGAGGTCAAATAAATTGTTGTAATTGAGTCGAGAGGGCCAAGACTCTGTAACTACTATTATATTGAAGAAATTGATTCAGTGTGAAACTGTGCGTTAATCTTGGTGAAGACTCTCGTTTACCTCTGTGTATTTGTGTTCTGAACTTAACTGGGTATTTTTTCTATTTTCACACTTTAATTGTAAATCTCAGTGGTTATGTGTTAATCACGGTCATTTAGGATTAATGGCAGAAGAAGAATGGAGGAGGAATAGATCTAGATCATCATATCGACAAATTTGTTAGATCGAAGGTGATCAACAACTGCAGGGGTAGGAGAGTACATATTTTCTTGATCGTGGTTGAAGTGCCACACTCGCTCCTAGCCATCGATCTCATATTCAACCTCTTAGATCACAGTCAACTGCAGGAGTTAAGGTTGTTTTAAACCATTTGCTAGTTGAAGTCCCACAAGCCATAGATTTGATGGCCTAATGTATCCAACAGATATCGAGTCATAAAGTAATCAACTTAAACTTCAAAATCGGACCTGAACATTTATAGATCAAGGATTTATACTCCTTATTAGCTCCGTAAGGGTGGTTAAACATTGCATAAGTAGCTCGTCCGATATCACTATTAACCATTGGATCAAGTGCTCTTTGATCAATGGTGGAGGATCACCGGATTGTTTTGTTGATCAGGGTGAGTGATGACTATTAGATCTAGAGAGAGGAGATCAACAACGTAGAGTGATGTGCCTGTATAAAAAGGGAAAGTCAACGTGGGACCCTCAAGATAAAGTAATCCATGTACATAATCTGCTTGAACACATCTGATTGGTTATAAAGTAACCACTAGTCTATTTTTAAGACTACCACCTTATTTTGATCAACCTCGTACGTCAACCTTACTCATCTTTGAATCCATCCAGCAATCCATCTCAACCAAAACATGATAACCCCATCACACCATGGCTATCTAGAAATGGCAAGGCTAGGCTGAAAGCACTTTCATACCTGGAAAAACCCATGCCATGACAACAAAATAACCACATGAAATACCATGCATGCCAAATATAACAAGGAAAATACACATGCAAATCAATACTTGCAAAGAATATTGTTGTAGTTTCTTGATCCTGCCTTTCCCTGCTTGATCGTTTGTTCCTCTTACCTTCTTTGCCTTTCTTGATCCAATGCCAAAATGGTCCAAGAAAAATCTAAGTGGCCAAGAGTGAGAGAAAGATAGAGAATAATGAGAGAGCTCCAAAACTGATCTGAAAAAAGGTTACCAACTGATCCTTAGGAGCCTTTTTATTAATCACGCCTCTTTTTCCTTCGTTTTTCATTATTTTCCTTCATTTTCCTCCTCCCATGCAAGTTGTGACCTTTCACCTCCCTTTTCTCCTAATTTCCATTATTTTCATAAATAAATGTGCCAAAAATTCCATTTTTCCTTTCCAAAGCCTTAGTCAATTTCCTTAGCCATAATAAACCAAAGAACACCCACACTAGGATGTCTTGCCCAACATTAAGCTTGGAATAAGTGTCCCAACAACCCTGGTTATTATTTTTTCCTTTACTAAATTTTATTACATATAATTTTGACCAGGCTTGTTACAACATTAGATTCCTATTTTCAAGAGGTCTACGATTGATATAAATATCATCTCATTTGGACAAGTAGAAGTGTGATGTTGAGTTCATCCCCACACATGTGGTAATTATTTAGGCGAGCCTCATCGTCATGTAGGCTCAAGAATCCCAATTGATGTGTCTCTTCACCAACAACGAATTGTACAAATACGAGAGACATCACACCTCATTTGGCACATTCATCACTCACACATTCTTCTCTCCCTTCATCTAATTAGTTTGTACAACTATTGAGCAACTTCTCTCTCTCTGTAAGAACCATGGTGAAAATTCCATGTAATAAAAGTTAATAAAGGAAAACTAATAACCAAGATTGATGGGACACTTATTCCAAGTTGAATGTTAGGTAAAATCATAGTGATGGGAATCACTGGTGATTAATTAATGGCTAAGGAAATTGGCAAAGTAAATGAAAAGGCCTTGGAAAGGAAAAATGAAATTTTGGCACATTTATTTATGAAAATAATGGAAATTAGAAGAAAATGGAGGTGAAAGGTCATAGGTTGCATGTGATGAGAAAAATGAAGGAAAATAATGGAAAATAAAGAGAATAGAATCCTCATTAATAAAAAGGATTTTGAGGATCAGTTCACAAACTTTTGTCAGTTCAGTTTTGGAGCTCTCTCTCTATTCTCTCTATCGCATACTCTTGCACACTTAGAGTTTTCTTGGAGCACTCTTGGAGGAGTGTGGCATACTTGGAGTTTTGGAGCAAGAAGGAAAAGTAAGAGTAGGAAAGTGCAGGAGGACATCAGTATCAACAACTACAACAGGTTTTTTTGCAGGTGCCAAGTTCCATGTATGTTTTCCTCACTAGTTTTGGCATGCATGGCATATGCATGTGGTTTCTTGGTAATGATCTATCATTGGGATGGAGGATTGCTTGGATTGACAGTGGATTTGCCTAGACTTTCCATTTCCTGGATAGCCATGGTGTTGTGGGTTTCTTTCTTTGTTTTTCTAGTTGGTTCTCATGTTTCCTTTATCTTGGGTTGAGTTACTAGTTCCTGGAAGCTCTAGTTGGACAAACTCTCTAGAGCCAAGGGCAATGACTAAGGATTTGGAAAGGAAAAATGAAATTTTGGTACAATTATTTATGCAAATAAAGGAAATTAGGAGAAAAGGGAGGTGAAAGGTCACAGGTTTCATGTAAGGAGAAAAATGAAGGAAAATAATGGAAAATGAAGAAAATAGAGGCCTCATTCATAAAAAGGCTTATGAGGATCAGTTGGTAACCTTTTGCCAGTTCAGTTTTGGGGCTCTCTTATTATTCTCTCTCTCTGATAGTCTTGGAGACTTAGAGTTTTCTTTAAGCACCCTTTTTGGGTGTGGCATACTTGGATTCTTGGAGAAAGAAGGTAAAGGAAGAGTAGGAAGGTGTAAGAACGCAATGGGATCAACAAGTACATCAACTTTTCTTGCAAATACCAAGTTGCATGTATATTTCCTTCACTAGTTTTGGCATAAATGGCACATGCATGTGATTTTTTGGTTGTGATCTGTCATTGGCATAGGGGATTGCCTAGGTTGACAATGAATTGCATAGCCTTGCCATTTCTTAGATAGTCATGGTGATTGTGGGTTTACTTTCATTGTTTTTTTTATTGGTTCTCATGTTTCCTTAGCTTGGGTTAAGTTAATAGTTCTTAGAGCCTTGGTTGGAAAAACACTCTAGAGCCCTGTAAAAACTTAGGTTGAGCTAGTAGTCCTATAGCCTTGGTTAGAAAAACACTATGGAGCCCTTGGTGGGTTGAGTTACTAGTCCTGGAGCCTCGGTTAGACAAACGTTCTAGAGCCCAACGATAGTTGTGGTTTGAGTTACTAGTCCTAGAGCCTTGGTTGGAACAAATGCTATGGAGCCTTGAATGGCTAGGATAGAGACCGATCCGATGATGGTTTTGTGATGTCCGGCCATTAGGTGGAACCATTGTTTGATGGGTTGAGGTGTAACCATTATTTGATGGGTTGAGGTGGATGGCCTCTATAAGCCCTAGATGGTGGACAAGCTAGGATTAGTGAAGACAGTTTACCCTACTCCTTACAAAGTGTCATGGTTGCAGAAAGGACATCACATTATTGTGAAATAACAATGCAAGGTAGAGATAAATATTGGTACTTATAAAGATGTGATATTGTGTGATGTAATGCCAATGGATGTATGCCATGTATTGTTGGGAAGTCCTTGGCAGTTTGATCGGAAAGCTATTCATGATAGGAGGAAAAATACTTATACTTTGGAGAAGGATGGAAATAAACATACACTGCTTCCATTGAAGGATGAATCTGACAAAGGAGCACTTGGAAACAATGTTATGCTGATGAGTGGAAAGGAGCTGTTGCGAGAGGTTGGAAAAGGTGAAGAAATGCATTTTACTGCCATAGGGAGACCTAAGGTAATTTTGACTTCCACAAACTTAGATGATTTACCTTAAGAAATCAAAACTTTGTTGAATGATTTTGCTGATATTATTGTGGATGAGTTGCCAAATTCATTGCCACCAATCAGGAGTATTAGTCATCATATTGATCTAATACTAGGAGAAAGTTTGCCAAACAAAGTAGCATACATATTAACTCCTCAAGGGAACACCGAAGTTGGAAAACAAGTGAAAACACTGATGGATAAGGGACTAATCAGAGAGAGTCTTAGTCCATGTGTTGTACCAACAGTACTCAGTCCAAAGAAAGGAGTTGAATAGTGTATGTGTACAAATTCCAGAGCCATAAACAAGACCACTATCAAGTATAGGTTTCTTTACCATGCATGGATGATTTGATATATTATTTGAGTGGGTCAAAGTATTTTACTAAAATAGATCTGAAGAGTCGATATCGTCAAATAAGAATTAGAGAAGGAGATGAATGGAAGATTGCATTTAAAACAAATAGTGGGTTGTATGAGTGGTTAGTGATGCCTTTTGGACTCGCTAATGCACCTAGCATGCTCATGAGATTGATGAATAAAGTCTTGAAGGAATATGTAGGCAAGTTTGTTATTGTGTTGATGATATTCTAGTTTTTAGTACAAGTAAAGAAGAACATCTAGAGAACCTTAAATTGGTTTTACGAACTCTGTAGAAAGAGAAACTACTGATAAATCTTAAGAAATGAAGTTTCATGAAAGAAGAATTAATTTACTTGGATTTTGTATTTTCTAAAGAAGGGTTGAAAATGGATGCAGAGAAATTCCAAGAAATTTGGAACTAGCCTATTCTAAGTAATATATTTCAGGTAAGAAGTTTTCATGGTATTGCAAGTTTTTATAGGAAATTTATCAGATGGCTAGTAATATTTGTGCACCAATTCTTGAAACAATCAAGGAGACTAATCAGCCATTCAAGTGGATAGAAGAAGAAAACAGGAATTTTAAGTTACTGAAGAGGAAAATCACAGAGAAACCAGTTTTAGCTTTACCTAATTTTGAAAAAGTATTTCAAGTTGAAACAGATGTTAGTGGAGTTGCAATTGGAGCAGTTTTGAGTCAAGAACAAAGACCAATAACATACTTAAGTGAGAAATTAAATGAAGCTAAGAAGAAGTATTCTTCTTATGATAAAGTATTTTATGCTATTGTACAAGCCTTAAAAAAATGGAGACATTATTTTCTACCAAAGGAGTTTATATTGTATTCTGACAATCATGCATTATAGTTCATAAACAACCAACCAAGATTGAACCAGAAACATGCCAAGTGGGTTGAGTTTTTGTAGAGCTATACTTTTGTGATAAAACACACAAGTGGTAAGTTGAAAAAAGTTGTTGTTGCTTTGAGCAGGGTTAATTACATTGTGCAATAATTAAAAGTTGGTGTTGTAGGATTTGAAGAAATGGTTGAAATGTATAAAGATGATGCAAATTTCAATGATATTTATACAACAGTACAAAATCCAATAGTTCATAACAGAAGTCAGTGGTTAGATTATCTTATCCAAGGAGGTTTATTCTTTAGAGGCAACAAGTTGTGCATTCCCAAATGTTCTATGAGGGAAAACATAATAAAGGAGAAACACAGTGGAGGATTATCTGGTCACTTTGGACAAGACAAAACCTTTGCTTAGGTAAATGCTTTTTACTATTGGCCAAATATGTAGATTGATGTTAAGATATTTCTTGAGAAGTGCAAGATATGTCAGCATGCTAAAGGGAGAAGCCAAAATATAGGATTGTACCAGCCATTGGAAATACCAAACCAACCATGGGATGCAGTTAGCATGGATTTTGTTTTGGGGTTACCTAAAACTCAAAGGGGGAATGATTCCATTTATGTTGTGGTAGATATATTTTCCAAGATGGCACATTTCATTGCATGTAAGAAGACTAGTGATGCAACACATATTGCTAATCTATTTTTTTCATAAATTGTAAGATTACATGGATTGCTTGTAAGTATTATGTCTGATAGAAATACAAAGTTTGTAGGGAATTTATGGAGAACTCTTTGGAAGAAACTAGGTGCTAACCTCAGTTTTAGTTCAGCATACCATCCTCAAACAGGTGGACAGGCGAAAGTGCTAAACAGAAGCTTTGGAAACATATTGAGAAGTTTAGTGTATCAAAATCCTAAGCAGTGGGATTTAGCACTAGATCAGGCTGAGTTTTCTTATAATGACACTCCAAACTAAAGTACTGGAATGAATCCATTTCAGATTAGTTTTGGGATGAATCCAAGGGGTGTGTATGAGCTCAGAAATTTGGGTAAACATGAGACAAGAAATGCAAAAGCTGAAGAGTTTGCAAAGCAGATGCAGAGACTACAAGAAGATGTCAAAGGTAGATTGTAGGAAAGCAGTGGAAATACAAACAGAAAGTAGATATGAAAAGAAGAGAGAAATAATTCCAAGTGGGATATTTCGTGATGGTGCATTTGAGAAAAGAAAGATTTCCTGCTAAGAATTACAATAAACTAAAAATGAAAAAGATAGGACCATGTAGAATTGTAAGAAAGTTTTCGACTAATGCTTATGAAATTGAATTGCCAGAAGGGATTAGAATATCACCTATCTTCAATGTTGCATATTTTCATCCATACAAAGAGACAAAGACGAAGCTATAGGAGGAAACTACAGAAGATGAAGTTCAAACTTTGAACTGGGAAGAACAAATGCCAAAGACAATTAAGAAAGAGGTGGAAGTTGTTTTGGAGAAAAGAGTATCCAAAAAGAACCAAGGAACAAGTTTATTTTCAATATCTTGTCAAATGGAAAGGACAACCAGTGGAGGATGCTAGTTGTTTGACAAAAGAAGAGTTGCAAAAGTATGGAGTAAACCCTAAAAGTCTGAGGGATGATTCTTTTCTTCCCTGGGAGTCTGATGTAGGAGCATCTAGACTTAGCCAACAATGTCATGGTTTGTTCACATGTTGTGGCTAAATGAGTTGAATTTCATTGACCTGAATGGTCAAAAGTCAGTTTTGGTAGAGAGGGTTGGATCTCTCGAAAATAATCTTTACTTTATTATTGTAATAATTTGAAAATTGTCTTATTTTAGACTAAGGGATAAGTTGTTAGCATAGGTGTGTAATAGAGCTTAAAAATAGAGATTTGATTATTAGATTGATTAAAATAGAGATCAAGTTGTTAGTACAGTTAGAATAGGATTTGACTCATAAAAGAGAAGAAATTGTAATGGAAAGGGATTAGCTGAGATGATTGAAAATTGAGTGAGAGGTGAGAGTTGAGTGATAGATAGGGTTTTGAGATTGAGACAGAGGTCAGATAAATTGTTGTAATTAAGCCGAGAGAGCCAAGACTCTGTAACTACTATTATATTGAAGAAATTAATTCAATGTGAAACTGTGTGTTAATCCTAGTGAAGACTCTCATTTACCTTTATGTATCTGTGTTCTGAACTTAATAGGGTATTTTATCTGTTTTCACACTTTAATTTTAAATCTCAGTGTTTATGTGTTAATCACAGTCATATAGTATTAATGGCGGAAGAGGAATGGTGGAGGAATACATCTGGATCATCAGATTGACAGATCTGTTAGATCGATGATGATGAGCAACTGTGGGGGTAGGAGAGTACGGATTTTCTTGATCGTGGCTAAAGTCCCGCACTTGCTCCTAGCCATCGATCTCATATTCAACCTCTTAGATCACAATCAACTGCGGGAGTTAAGGCCGTTTTAAACCATGTTCTAGTTGAAGTCCTGCAAGCCATAGATTTGATGGCCTCTTATATCCAACGAATATCGGCTCATAAAGTGATTGAAATTTAACTTCAAAATCAGACCCGAAGATTTATAGATCAAGGATTTATATTCCTTATTGACTCCATAAGGACATTTAAACATTGCGCAAGTAGCTCGTCTGATATCACTATTAACCGTTGGATCAAGTGCACTTTGATCAACTATGGAGGATCACTGGATTGTTTTGTTGATCGGGGTGAGTGATGACCATTAGATCTAGAGAGAGGAGATCAACAACATAGAGTGAAGTGCCTATTTAAAAAGGGAAAGTCAATATGGGACCCTCAGGATAAAGTAAGCCACGTACAGAATCCGCTTGAACACATATGATTGGTTATAAAGTAACCAATAGTCTATTTTTAAGACTACCACCTTATTTTGGTCAACCTCATGTGTCAACCTTACTCATCTTTGAATCCATCTAGCCGTCCATCTCAACAAAACATGAGAACCCCATCACACCATGGTTATCTATAAATGGCAAGGCTAGGCTTAAAGAACTATCCTACCTAGAAAAACCCATGCCATAACAACAAAATAACCACATGAAATACCATGCATGCGAAAGATAACAAGGAAAATACACATGCAAATCAATACTTGCAAAGAATACTATTTAGTTGCTTGATCCTACCTTTCCCTACTTGATCTTTCTTCCTCTTACCTTCTTTGCCTTTCTTGATCCAATTCTAAAATGCTCCAAGAGAACTCTAAGTGACCAAGAGTGAGAAAAAGATAGAAAATAATGAGAGAGCTCCAAAACTAGACTGGCAAAAGGTTACCAACTGATCCTTAGAAGCCTTTTTATTAATTGGGCCTCTTTTTCCTTCATTTTTCATTATTTTCCTTCATTTTCCTCCTCCCATGCAAGTTGTGACATTTCACCTCCCTTTTCTCCTAATTTCCATTATTTTCATAAATAAATGTGCCAAAAATTCCATTTTGCCTTTCCAAAGCCGTAGTCAATTTCCTTAGCCATAATAAACCGAAGAACACCCACACTAGGATGTCTTGCCCAACATTAAGCTTGGAATAAGTGTCCCATCAATCGTGGTTATTCTTTTTTCCTTTACTAAATTTTATTACATATAATTTTCACTAGGCTTGTTACAACATTAGATTCCTCTTTCCGAGAGGTCTACAATTGATATAAATATCATCTCATTTGGACAAGAAGAAGTGTGATTTTGAATTGATCCCCACACATGTACTAATTATTCAAGAAAGCCTCATCATCATGTAGGCTCAAGAATCCCAATTGATGTGTCTCTTCACCCACAATGAATTTTACAAATACAAGAGACCTCACACCTCATTTGGCACATTCATCACTCACACATTCTTCTCTCCCTTCATCTAATTAGTTCATACTGTTGAAAAGTGTGCAACACGAAATGCTAAATTTAGAATGTGCTAAAAATAGACATGCTAAAAATAGCATGTTGAAAAATAGCATTTCTGGGTCCCTTCCTATTTATAGCAGTCCCTAGTCTATCTATAGGAAGTAAAATTAATTTTGGTCTTAACAACAGTTTAAAATATTAATTAATTAATCTCCATGAGTTAATTAATTACAAAAAATTAAACTTGAAGTCTTTGTGGGATGATGCAATTATTTTCTCCCTTGATTTAGGAATTTATCCCTTGATTAAAGGAGATAAGGTTCAGTTCTATAATGAGAGAATTAGTTGACTTAGTTCTAACTAGTCAAGTCCAGTTAGATTATTTTAACAAGTTGTTAAAATAATAAAATATAGTTTGTTAATGCTTGCATGCATATCACAACTATTATTTTAGATAACTGAGGATTCACTCATGGATAACTGTTGCATGTTAGTTCTATCAGAGACACAGTTGAGATCAAATGTGGGAAAATGTACTATCAGATGCTTCACTATTTCTAGTAAGTAGTTTTTGCATGGTTGAGGAACTAGTGTTCTCAAGGAATATGTAGTTGGACCATTGGTTGTTTTTGGTATGTTGGAATTAATAGCATATGCTTTTGCT
>APFE030362344.1:59060-139641 GCA_000404065.3 Pinus taeda | reverse complement strand
TTGTGAGATCATGCAATTATTTTCTCCCTTGATTTAGGAATTTATCCCTTGATTAAAGGAGATAAGGTTCAATTCTATAATGAGAGAATCAGTTGACTTAGTTCTAACTAGTCAAACCCAGTTAGATTATTTTAACAAGTTGTTAAAATAATAAAATATAGTTTGTTAATGCTTGCATGCATGTCACAACTATTATTTTAGATAACTGAGGATTCACTCATGGATAACTATTGCATGTCAGTTTTGTCAGAGACCTAGTTGAGATTATATGTGGGACAATGTACTACCAGATGCTTAACTATTTCTAGTAAGTAGTTTTTTCATGGTTGAGGAACTAGTGTTCTCAAGGAATACGTAGTTGGACCATTGGTTGTTTTTGGTATGTTGGAATTAATAGCATATGCTTTTTCTATTATTTCCTAAGAAAACTACGTAAGGACCATAGGGAAATCCTATATAAACAGGGATTGGGTGGTTCATGAGACATATCTTCATAGTTCATTGAGAAATGAATAGCTTGAGAGCTAATTCTTCTTGTACTGTGAAGAGGATTTCCACTTGATTGATAATACATGGTTGGGGTTTTATGCTGGTGCTTTCCCTTGGATATATCTTGTGTTATGTGTGATTAATTCTCTTGATCAATTATGCATGTTTCTACTTGATGTTGCTCATGATTTCGATTATGCTTCCGCTTAATGTTTTGTAGAAGTAGAACAAGTATTATGCTTTAGGACATTGCACATATCGGTTTGTTCTACAGGTGATATTTCTACACATACAACTATTGAGCAACTTCTCTCTCTATAACAATGATGGTGAAAATTCCATGTAATAAAAGTTAATAAAGGAAAACTAATACCAAGATTGATGGGACACTTATTCCAAGTTGAATGATAGGTAAAATCATAGTGATGGGGATCACTAGTGATTAATTAATGGCTAAGGAAATTGGCAAAGGAAATGGAAAAGGCTTTGGAAAGGAAAAATGGAATTTTGGCACATTTATTTATGAAAATAATGGAAATTAGAAGAAAAGGGAGGTGAAAGGTCATAGGTTGCATGTGAGGATAAAAATGAAGGAAAATACTCTCCCTCTATTCTCTCTATCACATACTCTTGGACACTTAGAGTTTTCTTGGAGCACTCTTGGAGGAGTGTGGCATACTTGGAGTTTTGGAGAAAGAAGGAAAAGGAAGAGTAGGAAAGTGCAAGAGGACATCGGTATCAACAACTACAACAGGTTTTTTTGCAGGTGTTGAGTTGCATGTATGTTTTCCTCACTAGTTTTGGCATGCATGGCATATGCATGTGGTTTCTTGGTTATGATCTATCATTGGCGTGGAGGATTGCTTGGATTGATAGTGGATTTACCTAGACTTTCCATTTCCTGGATAGCCATGGTGTTGTGGGTTTATTTCTTTGTTTTTCTAGTTGGTTCTCATGTTTCCTTTAGCTTGGGTTGAGTTACTAGTTCCTGGAAGCTCTGGTTGGACAAACTCTCTGGAGGCAAGGGCAATGACTAAGGCTTTGGAAAGGAAAAATGGAATTTTGGCACAACTATTTATGCAAATAAAGGAAATCAGGAGAAAATGGAGGTGAAAGGTCACAAGTTTCATGTAAGGAGAAAAATGAAGGAAAATAATGGAAAATGAAGAAAATAGAGGCCTCATTCATAAAACGGCTTATGAGGATTAGTTGGTAACCTTTTGTCAGTTCAGTTTTGGGGCTCTCTCATTATTCTCTTTCTCTCATACTCTTGGAGACTTAGAGTTTTCTTGGAGCACTCTTTGTGGGTGTGGCATACTTGGATTATTAGAGAAAGAAGGCAAAGGAAGAGTAGGAAGGTGCAAGAAGGCATCAGGATCAGCAACTACATCAGATTTTATTGCAGATACCAAGTTGCATGTATATTTCCTTCACTAGTTTTGGCATAAATGGCACATGCATGTGGTTTTGTGGTTGTGATCTGTCATTGGCATAGGGGATTTCCTAGGTTGATAGTGGATTACCTAGCCTTGCCATTTCTTAGATAGTCATGGTGATTGTGGGTTTACTTTCATTGGTTTTTTATTGGTTCTCATGTTTCCTTAGCTTGGATTGAGTTAATAGTTCTTAGAGCCTTGGTTGAAAAACACTCTAGAGCCCTGTAAAAACTTAGGTTAAGCTACTAGTCCTGTAGCCTTGGTTAGAAAAACACTATGGAGCCCTTGGTGGGTTGAGTTACTAGTCCTAGAGCCTTGGTTAGACAAACACTCTAGAGCCCAACGATAGCTATGGTTTGAGTTACTAGTCCTAGAGCCTTGGTCAGAACAAATGCTCTGGAGCGCTGAATGGCTGGGAGAGAGACCGATTCAATGATGGTTTTGTGATGTATGACTGTGAGGTGGAATCATTGTTTGATTGGTTGAGGTGGATGACCTCTGGAAGCCCTGGATGGTTTTTGATTGATGTGTTCTATGAGATCCCACATTCATGCTTGGAATATGACACGAGAGTGAATGGCTTAAGAGAGATTTGGCTCAGGCATTATATGGTGGATGGAACGTGGAAGTCTCATCTCGAGTTTTGATTTTTCATATTAATGAAAGGTTATTTCTCCTGGTATTTCTATGAGTATTATGGTGGATTATATGTGGTGTATATGGTTGTGGTTCCGTTTATATTTATGTCCCTATTATGTTGGTTATGTATATGTTTTACGATAGCAGCCATGTGTGGCTCTCATCATGTTTTGACTTGTAGTTGAATGATCAATGTATCTAGTGTGTATCTATGACCTAATGGATGGAAGGGTAGTTGATGTGTTGAGGAATCAATGGTTCTTCACGATTCTCAGCTAAGTATGAGACCCCTATGCTCATAACTATTAATTACACCCGTAGATTAGACAATTGCAATATGTTTGATGAAATTCCTGTCGTGGCTAGTAAGGGTCCAGTCAAGGTTTGGAATAAGTATTTTATTTAGTACTATCATTTCCATGTTATTTTAATAATCTAAACAGATAGTTCAATTCTAGGCAATGACCTAGGCTCTGGGCAATGACCTAGGCTCTGGGCTTGAAAAAGTGGCCCAAATCCTGGAGTCGTTGGCATAACACCGATAGGTTTTCTCTCTAGTCACTAACAAGCATGCATGTGAGAGCCACTTTAAGTTTCTGGTCACCCTCATGCCTATAGCATGGGAGTAACTAAGGCTTAAGTTGTCCAAACTTTTAGTGGGACCCCAAGGTAAGTTGTCTACAGTATTGGATTGGTTCTTGAGGGTCTTTTAGTTGATGATTAATGTCTGTATGGTGTGTTTTTCTCGGTTCCACTTCATTAACTTGACTTAGGAGGTCAAATCATATAATAGTGGCCTCTCGTCGCATGTTTACCCCCGCTAGCCGATTGATTGGGTAGATGCATGAAGAGGGTGTTACAAAGTGGTATCAAAGTATGGTTCACCCCTCACACTAGATGCGCTATGTGTTGGTCATGCATGCGTGTCAGTTGCATATGTGTCTCTTAGCCTTGCATTCCATGTGCTTATTGCATTTGTATGATGTTGTTCATGGTTGTAGTGATGTCGTCAAGTGAAACTTGATGTTTTGTTGAGAAATGCATCATTATGAATGTATGATTTGTTACATGTCAGTTTATGTCACTTACATGTATCATTGTAGTATGCTTGGTTGCATTCTTACATGATTGGTTACATTCTTGTGTGCATGGTTGCATGTACCATTCTTGCAGGTTTGATTTCAAGTATTGTTAATTTATTCTTGATCATAGGTGTTTATAAATATGTGTGGATGGTTATGTGTCGCTTATACATGTTGATGTTTGTATGTGGTCAAGTGTACAATGATGTAGTGGTGCTTGTCATATATGAGGTCATGGTGTGTTGTTTTTGAGGTCATGCATTGATAACTCTACCCTAGCTAGATTGACAGCTGCATGGTCATACACATATGTTTTATATTTCGATATGTTGTCATGATTATGTTATAAATGTATCATGCTAATTTGTTTATCTTGCAGAGAAGGTATCCTCCTTGAGCTATTGATCCAGATGGCTCCATAGACACATAAGACAAAGAGGGTTTATGAAAGCTCAAAAAGCAAAGTCTTCAGAATGATGTCCACCCAGGACCAAAGTGTAGATCTCATTGTCTTGATCACGGAGGTGCAAACGGTTCGTCAATCTGAGCTCGTATGAGGGAGAACGAGCCAATAAAAGTTGGGTTGTGGGCTAGGTTTAAGTGTCCTACAATTTGACTGACCCCGAGGCATGAAACCTAGCTCTCGAAATCGATCGAAATTGCAGCCTCGTTAATTTGCCCAATATCCCTTATTTTCTAAAGATTTGAAAAAAAAACCCTTCTATTTTAAAAATTAAAAAAAATATATAAATGGGTGGCGGGCCATGACCTCAGCCACCCCCACCGGGACCCAAAAACAAAATTTTAAATAATTTTGGGTTGACAGGCCATGACCCCCGCCGACCTCCAACCAACATAACCAAAATTTTATGGTCGGCGGCCATTACCCCACCGAACCCTCCCTCACCACTGGAGCAACCATATAAGATTAAATTATATTATGTGTGGGGTGGGTGGGCCACCTTCGGTGGACCCAGCCCACACCCTGAAATCCCTCAAAACACCATATAACATTTAATAGAGACTGGAGGGGGTCAAACCCACCCAACCCACATGGGCCGGCCCCTGAGTGGGTGGCCCCATAAACGGTACCACCAAAAACAGCGTGCAACAACATGGATTCCAGTACCATGTACCCCATCTAAAATGGCCTCCAAACCATAATACCCTATGTTAATGTGCCCAAAATAAAATTCATGCGTTTAGGTTAAACATGGAGGGGTCGGGGTTTGACCACCCGACCTCCTCCTTATAACTCGGTAACTTTACCAACACACCAAACTAACCTTCTTGTTAAATCCACCCAGGAGTTTACATAAGTGCTCATTTCATCAGTACTGGGACAAATGGAGGAACCAAGAGTGGCCACGAATTTCAAGACAGATTAGGCAGAATCTTGGCATGCAGTTCGAGGCAACATTTTACACGAGTGGTGAAATTTCACTTTGTTAGAATTTGACAAATTTTATATGGTTTCAGCACTTCTTGATGCCACGAACGCAATGGCATAGTCTGTGTCTCCATCTGAGTTCTACATTTTTTGGTCATTTTTCAGTATGCAGGTGGAACATGATTGCTGCAAAAAATAGGGAGCGGAACCATGATCCTTGCAATTTTCCTATGGAGGTAATTTTTCTCCATGTCGGAATATAGTCAAGTTTGGAGTCGTTTTTCATGGTTTTCCATAGGGATTGCAATGGTGAGGTCAGATTTTCCATTTGAGTTGCAGATTCCTAGTCCACGCATGGATCAAAATCTTTGAGGAATCTAAGGGAATCTGAAAGATTCCTTGAGCCCCAGATTCTCAATTTCTCAGAATTCAAAAATTGGACAGTCGATTTTTCACAATTCGATGCTACAAATATGATGGTGTGTTCATATTTCTCTTTTGCTCATTTTATTCTTCAGCCACTTTTCTAAGTGGAATGCAAGTGTCATCATTCATGTGCTACCATCCATTTCCATGCGATTGATGTCGTGAGATTGATGGCACGAACAACTTCAGTAGTTTAACATATGCTTCTTGAGATGACCCTTAGTTGTGAGGTATATGCAGTGTGTTCATGTACTTCTTTTGCTATGCATTGTGCTGCACAGGTCCTTGATTGATGTTTGAGCTGTGATCTTGTTTCTTACTCATTTTTATGATTCCTGCTTGATGTGATGCGGAATCACCTATGTGATGTACTTGTTGTCATGATTCATCTTTTTGTGTTTTGAGATACCTTTGTTGTATGTTGATGGGATACTCATGTGTCACCATGCATGTTGCTTTGAGATCCCTTTTATGCCATGTTGGCGGGATGATCATCGTGCATGAGTTTTTTGTCATACTAATAGGAGTCTTTTGACTAAGAGTTCCTGTAGTGGAACATCTCATAGAGACACTCCTGCGTGAGGGAATTTTCCTTGTATGATCACGAAATCATCTCTTGTGTACATCATCATTATTGACAACACTTAATGCAGCGGCCTACACCATCTTGACACTGGGGCCTAGAGACGTAGTCCCTCCTGGACAAACTTCGTTATCAACGACTTATGTTTTTATGTTGTTGATGATTGTCATGTTCCTCTTATTTACATAATGAAAATGTATTCATTTATGTTTCTTTTAAATGAAATTTAGCACATCACGAAATTAAAAGGTCTTGGAAGGGTCCTTCGTCACACCCTGACCTAGATCAGCTATACTAAGGTATGTTATTTTATTGTGCTTTGGTTTAGCTGACATGATACACCTTGCAGGAAGAAATATCAAATGGCTAGCAAGATGGTTGGTAATAAATACTCTCCCTATGAATCCAAAGAGCAATATGGTGTTGGGAACTCTTCTAATTTGGCAGTTACACTGAGAAGCTTAAATGAAGAAATAAGGAGTTGTAAGGCAGATAATGACAGAATCATGCAAGAACAGGAGAAACAAGCAGAGGTAAATGAAACAATACTTCAAAGTTTGTCAGATTTGCAATGACAGAGACCACGTCGAATCAACTATGAGAAGGAGGATAGTACTAATGGGGCATATGGTAGTCGTTCTGGTCACAGATCAAATAAAGATGATATGATTAGAGACGACATATTGTTGGAAAATCCAGATAGGAGAGGGCATAGACATAGATATGATTCTAGTTCTGATTCAGATAGGCATCATGATCATCATCTTCATCATCCTTACAAGAGGAGTTATAGGGGATATTTATCGAACGAGTTTAATAAAGAAAAGCCACAAACATTTGATGGAGAGATGAAGAAACCATAGGATGCAGAGACATGGTTTCTTGGCATGATGAAATTCTTCATATTGCATGACTATTCAGAGAACATGAAAGCTAGAGTGGCTACATTTAGTCTCAAAGGTAATGCAACCATTTGGTGGGAAGATGTGAGAATGTCAGATGTATTCATCAGGAATATTTTTCTTGGAGTGAGCTTGAGCGGCTATTCAAGAATAGTTATTTGTCAGAAAGATACTTTGATGATAGGGTGAAGGAATTTTATGAGCTAAAGATGGGATCTATGATGGATGATGAGTACTCTAGTAGGTTTTTGGAGTTACTAAGGTATATGCCTTATCTCACAAAAGAAAAGGCAAATATTCTGAGGTTTATTAGTGGGTTACTAGTTGCATTTAAACATAGAATTGAGTTCGATGAACCTAGATCATTGGAGAAGGCAATTGGGAAGCTAAAGCATAGTTATGAAAAATTGAAGCAAAAAACCAAGACTAAGCCAGCCTAGAGTGGTAATGCCAAGAACAAAGGAAAATGGGATAGAAAGAGAGTAAGGTCTGAGGATACGGGTATCAAGTATACTTTTACACCACCTAAGAGGTTCAATTCATCGGACAGAGGATAGGGACATCGATCCGAGGAACATAATAAGGAGCTCGTGTAGCGTTGGACTTGTGGAGGAGATCATCACAGGAAAGACTATCCATAGTACCAGGGTGGTAGGCCTAAGATATACAATGCATAGGAGGCACAAACTGTTGGATATGTTGGTTAGAGTATTCCACGTATCTATGCAACATTGGATAACAAACAGGGAAAACATCATGAATCTATCATTGAAATGGACGGTAAGCTTTGTGATCAAGTTATTTCTATTTTGATTGTCCCTGGATCTAATTATAGCTATCTTAGTCCTGACTTGGTGGATAAGTGTGGTTTGAGTAAGGAATTTCATGTTGATTCTTGGTTAGTGCAGTTGGATACAGGTACAAAGAAGCAAGTTCATCATTGGGTAAGAGCTTCTGCATTTGACTTGAATGGTATGGCTACTGCAACACATTTGAATGTATTACTATTGGGTTCATACAATATGTTGTTGGGCATGGACTCATTATATCTTCATAGAACCACAGTGGATTGTTATGATAAATCCATTTAGTGTGTTGATGACAATGGGGAACCAAGAGTCTTACAAGGTGAGAAGAAATCTACATTAAATAGGATGGTGACAACTATGCAAGAAAAGCGCAGCTATAGGAAAGGGTGTAAGTTATTCATAGTGCACATTTCTAGTGATAACAGTAAGGAAGATAAGGATATGGATGTGTTGTGTAAGTACCCAGTTTTACAAGAGTTCAAGGATGTATTTATTGAGGGCATTATAGAGTTTCCACCTCACAGGGATGTATAATTTTCTATTGAGTTAGTGCTAGGGGTAGCTCCATCATAAAAAACACCTTAGAGGATGAGCACACTTGAGTTGGTTGAGTTAAAGTTGCAACTAAAGGAAATGTTGGACAAGGGGTACATTAGGCCAAGTGTATCACCATGGGGTGCCCTAGTATTGTTTGTGAAGAAGAAAGATGGAACACTCAGATTATGCAATGACTACAGGCAATTGAACAAAGTGACCATCAAGAACAGGTATCTGTTATAGAGTATTGATGATTTGTTCAATCAGCTGAAGGGAGCATCAATGTTCTCAAAGATTGATATGAGATTTGGATATCTTCAAGTATGCATCAAAGAGGAAAACATTTACAAGACCGCTTTCCAGACCAGGTACGAGCATTATGAGTTTTTCATTTTTCCATTTGGCTTAACTAATTCTTCGACTACATTTATGTGTTTGATGAATAGTGTGTTGAGTGTGTATTTGGATAATTTTGTTATTGTTTTCACTAATGATATATTGGTATATTCTAAAAATAAGGAAGAGCATGTCGAACATTTAGTAGCAATGTTGAGGTTGTTGAGAGAGCATCAGTTTTATACTAAGCTCAGCAAGTGTAGTTTCTTTTAGACCAAGGTACACTAATTGGGGCATGTTGTCTCCAAGGAGGGAATTGCAGTATATCCAGAGAAGATAAGAGCCATCATGGAGTGGGTAGCTCCTAAGAATGTAGATGAGATGAGATATTTCATGGGTTTGGCAGAATACTATAGGAGGTTCATCAAGAACTTCTCACAGATTGCTTATCTTATCACATCATTACAAAGGAAAGGTAAGAAGTTCAAATGGACTGAGGAGTGCGAGGCTAACTTTTAGCAACTTAAGCAGTTTTTGACACATTCACCAGTGCTACAGATTGCAGATCTAGACAAAGAGTTTGTAGTGTGCACATATGCTTGCAAGAGAGGACTGTTGGCATTATGATACATATGTTGTACTTGATGGAAACTCACTCATCTCAGATGATAAATTATAGTGCAGCAAAGTTCACGCACTTTCATGAAGATAAACGTTTATTTCATGTAGAGAAAAGTTCACGCACTTTTATGCGGAGAAAAGTTTATTTCATGTAAAAAGTTCACACACTTTTATGCGGAGAAAAGTTTATTTCATGTGGAGAAAAGTTCACGCACCTTTATGCAGAGAAAAGTTTATTTCATGTGGAGAAAAATTTCACGCACTTTTATGCGGAGAAAAGTTTATTTCATGTAGAAAAAAAAAGTTCACGCACTTTTATGTGGAGAAAAAGTTTATTTCATGTGGAGAAAAAGTTTATTTCATGTGGAGAGAATTTCACGCACTTTGATGTGGAGAAAAAGTTTATTTCATGTGGAGAAAAGTTCACGCACTTTCATGGTTGGTTCATGGTATTGGTCTGACAGTTTTTTTGATCCTATGGTTTTGGTCCGTGGTATTGCATCCAAATCACGCACTTTCATGGTTGGTTCATGGTATTGGTCCGACAGTTTTTTTGATCCTATGGTTTTGGTCCATGGTATTGCATCCAAAAGTGTTGATCCCAAGTATTGGGTTCATGGTATTGTGTTATTATGGTTTTGGACCGTGGTATTGTGAAAGGCCTAAGACTATAAAAGGGGAAGGAGATCATTTGGCAAAGCATCATCTGAATTTTTATTGAATATCTGATAAAGTGCTAGATCTAGAATACTATGATTGGGTTATGGTGTAGATATGGATCTGAATAAAGAAGGAACCTGAGCGCAAGGAGAAGGATAAGTTCTATTGATGGGTCTTAATCGTTAAGCTTGAATGATAGTAATTTTTGTTCTAGGTTTAGATTTGGTGTGTGGTTACAGTTACTGTGATTTGGATACAGCTGTCAGAGAAGTGTCTACTTGATTCAGTGCTTATTGGTGAAAAGGAGATTGTTTGATGCAGAAATTCTTGATGATTGATTGATGTTCATGGATCCAGTCTAAAAATTTATGAAACGTGGTCCCTGAAAGAAAGAGAAGGTTGTAGCTTTCTGTAGGCCAACACCTACGTACTAGTATTTTGGCTAGTGCAAGAGCTAAGGGGGTTGTAGCTCCCTTCCAGGAGAAGCTAGAAAACGAGAGAGGGTTGTAGCTCTCTGCAGGTTGTAGCCTGCATACTGGTAAAGGAATGCACCAGTACAATTGTAAAAAGAAGTTTCTAATTAAAGAGAAGATAGAGATGAATTGCAGCAGGTGGTTTTCACCCACATTGGGTTTCCACCTTATATCTTGTGTTCTTGTGTGTGATTGTCTTCTGCTCTATTTTACTGTTTCTAGTTATTGGTTATTTGATACATAGATTAACAATCAACATCTGAAAGATAAAGTAAATTATAAGTTTGCATAGTATACACGGGTTTCCTTCTACATAGTTGCGGGTTTAATACTGATTCACCCCCCTCTCAGTATTATTTCCAACAATTGGTATCAGAGCAGGTCCTTTTGAAGAAGCTTGATCGCTTGAAGGAAGATCCATCATCATGAGCAACTACGAGAGAGAAGCATCGATCATGCCACCGATTTTTGATGGGACAAACTTCATATATTGGAAGGTAAGAGTAATTGCCTATCTTCAATCTCTTGGTACAGAAGTCTGGGATATCATAGATACAGGGTATAATTTTCTATCAACAACTCCTACAGATCCGGCTGAGAAGAAGAAATATGAAACAAATGCAAAGGCAGTCAATACTCTATTAGGATGTTTATCTTGATCCGAATTTGTCAAGGTTATGCAGTATAAATCCGCAAAAGAAATATGGAACAAGATTGTACTGAGCTATGAAGGAGATGATCAGGTAAAACGAGAAAAACTTCAAACCCTCAGAATTCAGTATGAAAATCTCAGAATGCATAATGATGAAAGTGTGGCTAACTATTTCGTTCGTGTAGATGAGATTGTCAATTGTATGAAAAACTTGGGTGAAGAAATAAAAGAGGTTGTTGTGGTTGAAAAAGTTCTAAGATTTTTGTCTCCTAGGTTTGAATCTAAAGTTTCTGTAATAGAAGAAAAGGAGAACCTACGAAATCTTACCATGTCACAGCTGCACGAAATTCTGACTGCTTATGAAATGAGGAAAGGAGGACCATCAGACAGGAGAGAAGCTGCTTTCAAGGCTTCAGGCAAAGGAGATTACTATGAGTCAGGTCACATATCAGAAGAAGAGGAAGAATCAATTTTTTTCAAGAACCTTCAACGGGGTACTGGAAGATTCTGAGGTAAGTTACCTTTCAAATGCTTTGCTTGTGGAAGAGTTGGTCACTATGCTGCCAAATATCCTCATAAGGATAAGATTGACAAGGGGAAAGAATCTATTAGATGGAACAAGAAACATAATGCAAACAAGAAAAGCTATTACACTCATGAAGATAGTGATGGATTTTCAAATAATGATGAAGATGAACGAGGTAATAATTATAAACTTTTAATGGATTTTGAAGATGATGATTACATGGATGCTATAGATGTGGATGGCTTTTATGAAGGGATTTCTAGACTCAAAACATGTTTAGAAGAAAAGAATATGATCATTGATACTCTGCAATTCCAACTTGATGAATTTTTTTTTTTCTTGAGAAGTTAGAATGTGAAATTGTTGGCCTTAGAAAAGAAATTCAGAAAACAAGGGCTCTTAATCTTAAATTTGTTAAAGGATTTGAAACTCTGGACGAGATTATCAATGTATAACGTTCTCCTCTAATCAAGACTGGTCTAGGGTATAATGGAGAAGCATCTCAAGCATCCACCTCAAAGAGTTATCTCGATGCAGCAAGGAGGAATGAGCAAAAGCCCAATGGAGATCACCAGGTAAAACAGGGATGAATTACATCAAGGATAAACAAAGACTACCAGGTAAATTAGGGGCAATCCACCTTAAGGATGAACAAAAGCTACTACTAGCCACAGGTAAAATCTTCTCAATTTGCCTCAAGAATGGATGACAATAGAAACTACAAGCATTTGACAGGAATATTTGATAATCGGAGGAATTTCTTCAATGGCCAATGTTTCTCTTGCCATAACTTTGTCCACAAAGCATCTCAATGTGTTTCCTATAAGACAATCATGACTAGAGAAGCTAAAAAACAAAGAAGTATGACTGGAATCACAAAAAGGACCCATAACAACTTTTCCGCCCTTGAAAATGAAATTGAATGTTCTATTTGTAATAACTTTTCTCATGAAGATTCTGAATGCAGGAGCAGGTTTTGGAAGACAACTTAGAAGGAAAAAACCTCAAGTGCCAGAACATGGAGAATGAAGGAACCACAACAAGAAAGATGTGGGATAGCTTTATATGCAGAAGGTCAAGAAAATCAATGGTACATTGACAGTGGATGTTCAAAGCATATGATAGGTGATAAAGAAAAACTTGAATCATATAGTGTTTTAGAAAAGGGAAAGAAAGTTTCTTTTGGAAATGATACCCCTGTAGTCATAAAAGGAAAAGGCACTGCTCAATTAAAAGAAAAGGTCAAAGCTGGAAATGTTTTTTATGTTGATGGCTTGAAGCATAATCTACTGAGTGTTAGTCAGATGTGCGATCAAGGAACCGAGGTAATATTTCAATCAAATGGGTGTAGTGTTCGTGATCTTGATACAAGAGAAATAGTGATCGAAGGCAGAAGAACTCCAAATAATTTATACATATTTGAAGAAGGACAACAACAATGCTATTTGAGCAAGGATGATGAACACTGGTTATGGCACTGGAGGTTGGGGAATCTAAGCTTCTCACAAATAAGGAAAGCATGCAAATGCCAGGAAGTTCGTGGTCTTCCAGATATCAAAATTCCAGACAACACTATATGCAAATCATGTCAGTTTGGTAAACAAACCAGAGCTAACTTCCCTAAGAAGGAAGGATCAGCTAGCAGGCCTCTTGAGCTAGTCCATACATATGTATGTGGTCCATTTAGGACAAGGTCACCTCGAGGAGAAGAATACTTTATATTATTCATTGACGACTTCTCCAAGATGGTTTGGTTAGGACTTATGAAGCACAAAGACGAAGCTTTCAACAAATTCAAATCTATCAAAGCCTTGGCTGAAAATGAATCAGATCACAAAATTAAGTGCCTCAGGTCTGATAGAGGTGGGGAGTTTACCTCAAATGAATTTTTCGATTTCTGTGAAGAACATGGAATAAGAAGGGAATTCTCTACAACTAGGACTTGTCAGCAAAATGGAGTGGTGGAAAGGATGAACATAACGATTCAACAAATGGCTCGTGCTATGCTTGATGAGTCTGGAACTCCCGTAACCTTCTGGGGTGAAGTTGCATTTGCTGCGGTTGTTATTCTCAACAAAACAAATGTCCGAGTGAACAAAACTCAAACTCCTCATGAGCTATGGTATGGTGAGACTCCTTCGGTAAAGCATTTCAAATTTTTTGGAAGCAAATGCTATATTAAGAATAATGATGAACAACTTGGCAAACTTGAACCTAGAGCATATGAAGGCATTCTTATTGGTTATTCCCCCCATAGCAAAGCATATAAATGTTACAATAAAAGACTTGGAAGAATTGTTGATAGCATTGATGTAGTGGTTGATGAAAAAGGATACATTCCTAGGCAAGTAAATTATGAAAATATCGAAGAGGATGAAGACTACCCTAAAAATCAGACTGATAATGAAGAAGAACCTCAAGAGGCACCAAAGGAACAGATAAGGATAGAAGAGAAGACTCCATCCAGGTATGTTCAAAAGAATCATCCAGAATCTCAAATTTTGGGGCAAAAGGAGGCAAGTATACAAATAAGAAGAACAATTGCAGAAGCCTCAAGCTATTTGGCTTTGCTCTCCTCCACTTAACCACAAAATGTAAAAGAGGCATGCAAAGATGAATGATGGGTCAAGGAAATGGATGAAGAACTTGAGCAGATCGACAAGAACAACACTTGGGAGTTGGTTCCTAGACCAAAAGATAAGAATGTCATAGGAACAAAATGGATCTTCAAGAACAAGTTGAATGAAAATGGGGAAGTTATTAGAAACAAGGCTAGACTTGTTTGTAAAGGGCATGCTCAACAAGAAGGAATAGAATTTGAAGAAACTTTTGCTCCCGTTGCTAGACTTGAGGCCATCTGAATGTTCCTTGCTCTCTCAAGCTTTCAGAAGTTTAAAGTATTTCACATGGACATGAAATCAGCCTTTCTGAATGGAGACTTAGAAGAAGAAGTGTACATTGAGCAACCAGATGGTTTCATTCTTGGGAATGATCCAAATCTTGTATGCAAACTAAAAAAGGCTCTCTATGGTCTTAAACAGGCTCCAAGGGCTTGGTACTATCGTTTGGACAAATATCTTCACCAACAAGGATTTTCAAGAGGATCAGCAGATAGCAATCTTTATATAAAAATTGAAAATGACAAATTGCTAATACTTGTTGTGTATGTAGATGATATTATATTTGGCAGCAATGAAGAAGCTATGAGTCAAAGCTTTGCCTTGGTGATGCAGAAAGAATTTGAAATGTCTTTGCTTGGAGAACTGACATACTTTCTTGGATTGCAAATCCAACAAAATTAAGGCGGTATCTTCTTGTCTCAACCAAGTACCTCAAGCAGATTCTGAAGAAGTATGGCATGGAAGATTCAAAACCAGTATGTACCCCTATGGTTACAGGATGCAGTCTCAGTGCAAATGATGAATCAGTAGCAGTGCATCAACCAACCTATAGATCCATGATTCGAAGTCTACTTTATTTGACAGGTACCCGAGCAAACATCATTCATGCAGTGGGAATAGTTGGAAGATTTCAGGCAAATCCTAAGGAAACTCATCTTAAGGCAGTAAAAAGAATTTTCAATTATCTTCAAGGAACTCAAAACTATGGCTTATGGTATCCGAGAGATACATATCTCACTCTTCATGCTTATACAGATGCAGATTGGGCTAGAAGTGTGGATGATAGAAAAAGCACAAGTGGTGGTGCATTCTTTATGGGTTCCAGATTAGTATCTTGGTTCAACAAGAAACAGAGTTTGATTGTTTTATCTACAGCTGAAGCTGAATATGTGGAAGTTGCATCTTGCTGCACTCAACTCCTATGGATGATGCAAACCTTGCAGGATTTTCAGATCACTTGTACACCACCTATCTCCATCTTATGTTATAATACAAGTGCAATCAACATTTCAAATAACCCAGTCATGCATTCAAAGACCAAGCACATACCCATCAAATATCACTTTCTCCGGGAACAAGTGTTGGAACAAAAGGTCAAATTGGAGTATGTTCCTTCTAAGGAACAAGTTGCTGATATTCTCACCAAACCACTGCCCAGGGAAACTTTTGAATATCTCAGACAGAAGCTAGGAGTAGTTGATGTATCATCTTGCAGTTAAATATTGTCAGTTTTAGAGAAAAAAGGGTGTACGCGAGTTGCATTAGAAGGATCCGAATACATACGACGGTTGATGTGGAGAAAGTCGCGTATAAGGAGGCTTGATGGATATCAAAGGTAACAGGGTCTGTTTGAAAATTGTCTGATATGGGTCTGATAGAGATCATCCAACACAGGTTCAAGGGGAGCAGATAATCTTCTAATAATGTTTTGTTGGCATTATCTTAGAAAATTTTGGTTCTAGTTCATAGCTGTTGTTGGTTTCAGGAGGAACAAAGGCAGAGGAAGAACAGAAGGAAATCTTGGTTGCTGATCTAAAAGGTGATTGTCAGTTGCTGTTGCTATCAGTTGTTGGTGTCTTTCATAAGACTTGTTTTAAATATTTCGCCTCTATGTCATGTGTCTTTTTCTTATACGGTGTCAAGGTCATGTAACAGCCTATATTGGTTTCCCCACTATGTAATGTATTTGGTTATCATATGTAAATTTCTTATGTATTCCCACTTGGTTGGGTGGATGATCCCCACTTGGTTGGGTGATGGATGTATGTATTGAGTCTTTTGGTGATAGGAAGGTATTTTATGATGCATAAGTCTTGGTTCTTCTTGAAGAACATCTTTTTGCAGATCTTGCCTACAGTCAGGGGGAGCATGGTCAGAATAGCAGGACAAATATTTCAGCACGTACTCAGTGGGAGAGCAACCCTTTGTCCTTGATGAAAAAGGGGGAGAATGATCTTGAGGATCTTAGTGTTGCCATCAAGTCCAAAAGGGGAGATTGTTGACATTATGGCACAGGTTTGGAGCTATGGCGTAGGTGTTGTCCTTGATGGCAACTCTCTTTGGTAATAGATCTCAGTTCAGGCACTCAGAAAGAAGAAAAAGACATATACGCAGGTTCATGTAGACTAAGATGCGTATACACACAGGTTATACATTACAAAAGCGCGTATATGTTGGGGATCATACTTTTGGTCCATGGTAGTTAGTTCTTGGGATTTGAACCTATGTTTTGGACCATGGTGTCTCGTCAGATGTGTTGATCCCTAGTTTTGGGTTCATGGTATTGAAATGTTATGGTTTTGGATCATGGTATTGAGGAAGGCCCAAGACTATAAAAGAGGAGGGAGATCATGTGGCAAACGATCATCTGAATTATTATTGAAGATCTGATAAAGTACTAGAGCTGGTATATTGGTAATTGGGTTATGATGCAGAACTGGATCTGAATGAAGGAGGAACCTTAGCGCAAAAAGAAGGATAAGTTATATTGATGAGTCATAATCTTTAATCTTGAATGATAGTATCTTTGTATGATTTTGATCTGCTAGATGTGGTGCTTGCTTGATCTACAAGTCTGATAATCTGGGTTAATTAATGATTTAATATCTGAAAGAGTGAATTATCCTTTATAGATCTGTATGCAGGTTCAGTGAAGCAAAGGCGTGTATACACGCAAATTCTGTGAAGTAAAGAGGCGTATACACAGGTTGTTCCATACACAGAAGCGTATGCACACTAGTTTCGGGCTGTCGAAATAGTGTATATACTCTAAGTTGTGATCTAGCTGCTTCTGTCTATTGCTGTTGTGTTGTGGGTTCTGTTTTCTAGTGTGTGGTTTCTAGTACTGTGTTTTGGGTACAACTGTCAGAGAAGTATCTACTTGATTCAGATCTAATTGGTGAAAAGGAGATTGGTTGATGATTGATTAATGTTCATGGATCCAGTCTGAAAATTTATGAAACGTGGTCCCTGGAAGAAAGAGAAGGTTGTAGCCTTCTGTAGGCCAGAATCTACGTACTAGTATCTTGGCTAGTAGAAGACCTAAAGGGGGTTGTAGCTCCCTTCCAGGAGAAGCTGGAGAGAGGGTTGTAGCTCTCTGCAAGTTGCAGCCTATGTACTGGTAAAGGACTACACCAGTACATTGTAAAAGAAGTTTCTAATTAAAGAAAGATAGAGACGAATTGCAGCAAGTGGTTTTCACCCACGTTGGGTTTCCACCTTATATCTTGTGTTCTTGTGTGTGATTGTCTTTCTGCTCTGTTTTACTGTCTTTGGTTACTGGTTATTTGATTCTACATCACAAATTAACAATCATCATCAGAAAGATAAAGTAAATTAAAAGTTTTCTTTGTATACGTGGGTTTCCTTCTGCATAGTTGTGTATATACGCGGGTTTAACTAACTGAAGTAGCGTATACAATTTGTTTTTGAAAAAGGAATATTTGACTTGATAATACTGATTCACCCACCCTCTCAGTATTGTTTCCAACATGTGGGGCATCTCTGGCATGAGCAAGCTCCTAGACAGTGCAACAAACTATCCAAAATATCTGAATGTGGTTATTCTTCTATTAGAAGAAGAAACCTCTGAGTCATGCTTGCCTAGTTAGAGATCAAATAGTTAAACAAGAGAGAGGGATAGATTAAGACCTCTCAAGCCTTAGAAGGATTAGCATGATTATAAAGAGCTATAAATATCTAAAAGAAAAATTTAATAGGGGTTCAATTTTTGGAGATTGTTCCTCCTCTATTCCTTCAAGATTCTCATCTTCATTCTAGCAATATAAGCTTCTTTTGCTATTATATGTTCAATGTCCATTTTCTCTATTGATCTATACTTGCACTTGAATAGGTTATTCATGTTTTCTGCTGTGTCTAACGTCAGATAACTATCATCTTATCTCTACATTGATAAATTAGATTTGCAAGTCTCATTTACTTGCTGTAGCTAGCCATTCATATGTGTTTATGTATGCAATCTGCTAGTGTAGTCAATATTCTCCATCTACCCATTGAATCTATATCCATATACCCATTGAATCTATATATTATTGAGCATTAGTGGTCTAAGACTTGTATTGGTGAGAGTATTCATGCATGTCTTGAGTGAGAATAGAGCTGAAATGGTTATATGACTTGATCCAAAACATTATCCATTCCAATAGTTCTGAGAACAATATTGAAGATTATATGTTACCAGGAATATCCAAGCTACAACCTAGGAGATTTTCCTGGAGTGATAACATAATTGGCATCGCTTCTAGGGAGAGGAACATGAAGCTCAGCTTCCCTGGGAAATGACATAGATCTAGCTTTAATTATAAACAAAGTCTAGGCACTTTTTTGGTTGTAATCATCTATCTGGAGGCTCTACTAGAGGCCAAACCTCTTGGCAACTACACTTCATAGTTCTAGCTCAGTTTGTGAGGCATTCTCAAAGAAATCCTCAGAAGCTACAAGCTGACCCAGTACCTGACCCTGAAAAAACCATCAAAGCGAGAAAGGTATTGCAGAAAGGAGCATCAGGTTTACGTAAACCTAAACAATCTCCTATATCTCTTCAAGAAAGGCCTATAATAGAAAAAATACATGTTGAGAGTATAGCATCTAATAGTAGCAGTGAATAAAAACTTTCGAAGATTCATAAATCTCCTTATTCTTTAGGTTCTCCTTTTATTGTAAGCCCAAAGGAAACCTCACCTCTTATCCATCATACTCCTTTAGTCTTATTAGTCACTCCTCAACCCTCTATCATTCAGACTGCTAGTACTCTTTTAGCCACCATAGCTATGGCAGGTCCACAAGCACCTACGAAAATGGAAAGAATCATAGCTGCTAGGTATGGACCTTTAATACTACCCACTCCTTTAAATGCCATGCCTATTGGAGAAATTCAGAAATATAGGCCTAAGTTCATTGGGACTAAAGGTGTTACTACTGAAGAACATTTTGAGTCATTCTATAACTATGCTCATAACCTAGACATTAGTGAAGATGATATGTGGATGAGTGTCTTTGTCCAAAGCCTATATGGAGAGGCTAGAAAATGGTTCAGAGAACTAACCCCAAGGTCTATAGCAGATATTGAAGCTTTAGATGATGCATTCCTAAAGCATTGGGGGAATAAGAAGGATCTCCTCTACTACCACATTGAGTTTGGAAACGTAAAGAGGGAAAATGGTGAGCTGATGTCTGATTTTAATAAGAGGTTTAACCATATGTACAACAAGATGCTAGTCGAAGTAAAACCCACTACTACCTTTGTTAAACTCACCTATGCCGGTGCTTTTTATTCTAACTTCTGCCTACTATTGAGGGAGAGGCGAAGTGCTACTTTGGCTGACATGCAGGATGCAACATTGGAAGTGGAATCAAACATCATGGATATAGAGAAGCTCAAGGGAAATGTTGATAGAAGAAGATAGAGGGGTGAGTCTTCATCATCCTCTGATCCTAAGATAGATAAAATGACCCAAATGATCGAATCATTAGCCTCTGAAATCTCCAAAATAAAGTTTAAGCAGCACCAGGGAAAAGGAAGAGTGCCTAATACCTTTGCTCCTAGAAATCAAAATCCAAATCCACATAGAAGAACTAATGACCAGTTGCATATTTTGCAAAGAAAAAAAGATGGCAATGAAAACCAAAGGGTGAAGGCTCCTTTTCAAAATGCAGTCATGGAAGAAGATTAGTTTGAAGAAAATGATGAGATCCATTGTATAGAAGACAAAGGCAATGCTTCCTTTTTTACCTTAGTTGCCTATGAAAAGTCATTATTGAATGACCAGATCAACCAAGAATGGGATGGTGAAACTATTCTACAAACTATAGATCAACAAAGATATAATTTGAGGTCAAAGATAAATAATGCCAAGGAACTCCTATTTAAAGAGCTATTGTCCCTGTAGTACAACAAGCTAATAAGCAAAAACAACCAACAGTTGATCCCATCATCCTCAAAGCTCCAGCTCATGAGGTAAGAGGCCTTGACAAGTCTCCTTCTCCTTTCAATTTTCAATCAGAAATTTAGAAGCTAAGAATACATATGCCTCTGATTGAACTAGTGAAGAATGAGTCCTTCAAAAGATCCATCCTCGAGGCCCTTGAGCCTAAATCCATTCAAGCCTCCACTGATTATGTAAATCTGCAAGATGACAAGCCAACTATTATTCTCGGCCCAATGATTGAGAATTGTGAAGATAGCTCCCCATCATTCAATGTTTCACTGACTATTCATGAAAAAATCCTTCCCAACTGCCTTTTGGACATTGGAGCCAGCCATAATCTAATGCCCAAGGCTATCATGGATGAGTTGGTGCCTCATATGCCAAAAGGATTGGTGCCTCTAGAGAAACTGTTCAACCATAACAATGTGCCTTATAAGCCTGCCAAAACAGAAAATGAGTGTTTTTTTTTGTAAACATAATATAGGGAGCCCAGCCCATCCGAATACATCAATCTGTCCACTCATTTGTCTTCTGCCTAGAATTCTGAGTATTGCATCCTCATGAAGAAATTCACTAATATTTTTGCTTGGGAATATAGTGATCTTTAAACCTATGATACAAACATCATTTAGCACAAGATTCCACTGGAAAAGAACTCTACCCCTTTTAAGCAGAAATTAAGACCAATCAGCCCTCTCATATTACCTTTGATTGAGAAAGAGATCAAGAAGTTGTTGGAAGCCAAAATCATAGTTCCCCTAAGGTATTCAAAATGTATAGCTAACCTTGTGGTAGTAAGAAAGAAAAATGGAGAAATCAGGCTTTGTGTTGACTTCACAAATTTGAACAAGTGCTCTAAAAAAGATAACTACCCCCTGCCTAAGATGGAACACTTGCTGCAAAGAGTTTCAGGGGCCAGAGTCATGTCTTTCTTAGATGGATTTTTAGGTTATAATTAGGTTGATGTACATCCAGAAGATTAGGAAAAGACCGCCTTCACTACCCCTTGGGGAATTTTCATAAACTCTAAGATGCCTACCAGACTGATGAATGTTGGGGCTACTTTTCAGAGGGCCATGGACATAGCCTTTGTGGGAGAGAAGGACAAGTTTGTCCTTATTTATCTTGATGACATAACAGTCTTCTCCAGCAGCCATAAAGACCATTTACAAAATTTGAAGAAGGTCTTTCTAAAGTGCAGACAGTTGGAATTTCGGTTAACCCAAAGAAGTCACAGTTTGCTCTAGAAGAAGGAAAACTTCTGGGACATATTGTTTCTGCTGAGGTGTGAAGATTGATCTAGCAAGGTTTCAAGCAATTCAGAAATTGTCCATCCCAAGGTCAAAAAGGGACATTCAATCCTTCCTGAGTAAGATTAACTTTGTAAGGAGGTTCATTCCAAACTTTGTAGAGCTAGTAAATCACATCACTTCCATGCTGAAGAAAGGATCGGAAATAAAATAGAAAGATGCTTCAAGAAGCTCTTTTGAAGCCATCAAGCAAGCTATCATGGAAGCTCCCACTCTAATCAACCCAAATTACACTAAGGAGTTTTGTATCTTCTCTTTTTCCTCTTATGATACACTTGCAACAGTTCTGTTGCAGAAAAATGATGAAGGCATAGAGCACCCTGTGGCCTTTTTCAGCAAAACTTTAAGGGATTCTGAACTAAGGTATGACCTTATTGAAAAACAAGCTTATGCTCTTAAAATCTTTAAAAGAATTCAGAATTTATATTTTTCATTCCAAAGTAGTTGCATATGTACCTTCAGCCTTAGTAAAAGATGTCTTAACTCAGCCAAATATTGATGGAAATAGAGCTAAATGGATTGCAAAATTCATAGAGTTTAACATAGAGGTGAAGCCCACTAAGCTTGTCAAAGGCCAAGGCTTGGCTAAACTTATGGTTGAAGAAAATTGCAACTTGTTAGACATAAATTGCATGGGTCTAAATTCAGATGATGAGCAGACAGAGGGAGAAGTAGAAGAACAAAATCAAATCAGTCTCTGGCTAAAAATCTAGCCACCTATGAATGGTATTCCAACATAGTTCATTTCCTGCAGAAGTTAGAAGTCCCTCTAGAGCTTAGCTCAAGTCAAGCTCGGGCCATTAAACTCATATCAGCCAAATTCTACATTAATAAAAATCTACTTTATTGGAAAGACCCATCAGGAATCCTCTTGAGATGTCTAGATAAAGAACAAGTTGTGGAAGTCATACACTAGGTCCATTCTAGCATCTATGGAGGGCATCATTATTGGAAAACCACAGCCCACAAAGGCCTGAGGGCTGGGTATTATTGGCCTACTCTTTTCTTTGAGGTGTTTTCTTTTGTGAAATATTGTGACAAGTGTCAGAGGTTTGTAGGAAGACAGTAGCTAAAATCTCTATCCTTGAAGCCAATACATGTCAATGGTCCCTTCTAGTAGTGGGGCTTGGACTTTATAGGTGAGATCAACCTGTTAACACTTAAATTGACCTTAGGCTAAATAGAGGCAATTCTAGGGTAACCACAAACCAAGCTTAACCTGGTAGCTAGCCCTACCAAGCCAAGAGAGGGCTCTCTCCTTATGAATATCAGTCAAGATGACTAGAGTAGGAACAATATTTTATGCTAGGTATAGTAGCTCAAAAGATTTTGATTGAATTTGTTGGTGTTTTTTCCAGATCAGGAGGCACTGGGTGTTAGAAAATTATATATTACGGAGCAATGGAACACATGAAATAATGCAGAAATATAAACACAGAAAATGCACAAAACAAGAGAGACACAGATATACGTGGTTCACCCAGTTTGGGCTATGTCCACCCCGAACAGCCAACCCTTCCTTTATATTATCGAGCAAAATGAAGAGACACAACCTACAACAAATCCGTTGTCTTCTCTCACAGTCTCACCTCTCTGTTTCTCCCTCACACTGAATACACATCTATCTCACAGCCTCAAATACAATGCCCTCATACAAAGAGAGGGGTTGCCTTCTAGGGCAAAAAATCCTAAACTAAACACAAGTTCTACCGTCAGATCATCCGCCTAATGAACGTCCCAGATTGACTAGAAATTACTATACTTTTACAAGGCAATTTTACATCTGTTTTTAGCTTCGGGGGCGCTGCCCCCCCCTAGACCCCCCCTGCAGTGAATATTTTACGGGCGGCGTTTCCGCCCCCATTTTGAATTGTGGTCCAATGTGGCGGTACTTTTGAATATAGAAGATAATCAGGCTCCACACCCAACACTGGGCAATTTGGGTATGGGAAAGTAAGTCAAAATTGCAAGGGATTCTATGGGGCAAGGTAGGTATGATCTTCAACACCACAGGCTTGATGGGGTGAAATCATAGACTGGTGAGGAGCTAAGAAGGGCATGAGAAAGTTGTGAATCCTTCCTAAACAATAGAAAAAACATGAAATACTATTGTTTTCCCAAGGCAGAGCATTAAAACCTAATGTATTCCACCTATCTGACTTGAAAACAACCATTCAGAAGCAATTATACGAAAGAGGCATACATATGTTGGGTTGTGTTATATTCACTGCACAGCGGGGGGGCAGAAGCCCCCCTTATTCGGGGTGTTTGAGGGGGGCAGGTAACCCCACTCTACGGGGTTCGGGGCAACGCCCCGGGAATTTTTTTTTTTTGGACCCTATATTAGGTTGGGCGAACCTACCTATGGTTTTCGGTCCATGGTTTTGGACGCGATGGTTTTCGGTCCATGGTATTGGATGCTTCGACATGTATAAATATGTATTGTAACATTGAAAGGAACATAATGAAAAATCAAGCTGGTAGTCCTAGTTTTGGGATCCAGTGGGAAATCTCTGTGTATATGTGTTTTATGTGTTATGCTCTCGCATTTTTATTTTTCAATGATTTAGAATTCGTATGCAGGTAATTTTTGTACGGGGTTAAAGCCTACAACATAAATAACATGAGAACATATTAACAGAAGAAGAAACACATGCTAAAGGCCATACCATAGGGATCCCATAAAAATAGCTGCAACTTTATTAGTTTCCTGCCAAAACTGCTACAAAGTGATATGTGTTTAGTACATGAGCATCCAACTGAATACAATATAAAGAAAATACATGATATAGACTTTCAAAACACTCATCCTAACCATCAGGGGTCAAAACCATGAGAAGAGGAGCTATTTCAACTATTTATAAACAAAGAACAAGAATCTAGGCAGCGAAATAGCTTGCCTCTAAAAGAGGGGAAACTAATTCATTACCCTCAAAACCACTTCTTATCTAATGAATATAACATCTACTAGTTTTTTACTATTACATTTACAAACCATGGCATTAATTACATCAGTAAATTCACCTATATGAGAGAGAAAACAAGAAAATAGTTGAAATTTAGCAAAACAATCATCCTGAGTGAAAATGCCCTATGCACAATGCCATTGGTCCTACGTGCAGTGCTCATTCAAATTAACACTGGAAAAAACTTCCCTACATGTAGCACAATTCCCTACGCATAGCACCTTCTTCCCTACGCACAACGTCAGGGAAAGATCCTCCAGAAGCATAGCGCTAGTTGCCTACGCGCAGTGCCACCCTTGTTTTGCTAAAAATCACTTTGAAATTGCTTCTTTCTTCTCTCCTTTGGTTTCATTGACTTGAAAATGACATAATGAAATGAAAGTAGAATGAAAGGGGTTTATATATGAGAACCATTTTGATTTTTACTTTTTGAAAACCCACTTTTCCAATGTTCTTTGCATTTCTGAAAGCCCTGATTTTAATGCTTGTTTCACTTTTTGCCTTTGTAGGTGGATTAGCTCCTGTTGACTTGATTTTTTGCAATGTTTGTAGCTAGGTAGTACGGATTGATTCTTAGGAGTAGTAGGGAATCAGTATTACATATAGGAACATAAAATTACATAAGAAATGATAATAAAAACAAAATACTCTGTTTTCACCTCAAAACATGTTTTGAGGTGAAAATTACATTAAGCTTTAAAAAGACTAACTTTTGACTTTGCAGATGCTATGCTTGAGTTTATTTGGCATCCTCATGTCCTTGTTGATCTTTATTGGCATTTAACCATCAAATTTGACTATGTGGAAACCTTAAAACCTAATGAGACCAAACCCTATGACCTATTGAAATAGAAATGTAGAATGAAAATGAACCATGAATAAAGACTATAGAAAAAGGATCAACAAGTATATTTCAAGAGGGAAATTGAAGTGACCTCAACCATCAGTGGATCCATGACCTAATGGAGTGATAAAAAATTAACAGTATGGGACTCCTACTATGAAAATGCAAAAGAGCAAATTTTGATCACCGATGGTAGTATGACAAGACTGACACTAACACAACCCACATTCCAGTGGCCAACACAAATGGATCTTAGTAGCCACTGATTATTTCACCAAGTGGATTGACGCTATACCCACTAAGAATGCCAATTATCAAGTTTTCATAAAGTTCTTGAATGATAATATTTTCACTAGATTTGGTGACCCAACCAAACTAGTCATTAATAATGCAGTAGCTTTCAAGGCAAAAGAATTGATGGACATGACAGAATCCATGGGCATTCAAGTGATGCATTCTACCTCATATTATCCTAAAGGCAATGGACTGGCTGAATCATCTAACAAGAGTCTGGTAAGGGTAATCAAAAAACTATTAGAGGACAACAAAAAGAGCTAGGATTCCAAATTAAAGTTTGCGCTATGGGCTGACAGAGTTGCCATCAAAAAATCCATAGGGAATTCTCCATTTAAGCTAGTTTATGGCTCCAATGTTGTTTTCCCTATCCAGCTGATCCTCCATGTGGATAAATTATTGCAAGAAGAAAAAGATGAAGAGAATGACATGTAAGAAGAATTAATAACCTGGTTGAACTTCAATAGATCAGAGAGCAGCTGGTTGAGAAGTCAAAAGCTCATCAGAAGAAAATCAAAGAAACCTTTGTCAAGAAGGCAAAAGTGGAAAATTTCCAAGTTGGTGACTGGATGCTTAAATGGGATGAATTTCAAGAAAAGAAAGGTAATCATGACAAGTTTGACTCCTTATGGGCAGGTCTATTTGTCATCGCCCAAATTCAGCAGAACAATACATTCATTCTGCACAGTTTGGAAGGAGGAGATATGTTTGGTAGCCCAGTAAATGGGCGGTTCTTGAAACTTTATTTCATTTAAGGCTTTAAAGCCTTGTTATTGTAAATATGTTTTTTCCAGCTTTTATTTTTTAACAAAATAGACTCCATGCCCAACAGAACACTAGGAGGAAGATTTGATTTTGTTTTTTACAAGAAAGACATTTATCTATGATCCTTGAAACCTCACAAGGAGGATTTCATCCCTAGAAGGAGCCAATGTTAGCTTCACTAGCACTAGGCCCAAAATTGGATCCATATATGCTCTTAAAGTTTCCAAATTTGTTTAAAAATCATCCCAAGGGATCCAAAAATTCTCTTGAAATCTTCAACATTTGATCAAAATCATCGTAAGGTCAAAATCAGGGCAAGAGGAGAGCCCTTGGAAGGGAAGAAATACACTATCAAGAGGTAAAAGCCAAAGAAAACAATGAAAATCAAGTATCACAGGCTTAAGCATAGGAATGAACAACAACCGTCAAATCTGGTTGATCAACGGTCTTGATTTGATCGACGGGTCGCAATAAACAGAGGCAATTGATGGAAATTAGTGTGGGCCCAAGGCAACTTGTGATGGTGATCGGCGATCGCTATCAGGGATTACTATGAGCGCTAACCATGGACCTTTGGCCCGGGCATGAACAATTAGTGATTGCGATCAGATCGCATCGCTATATTGCATTGGAAGTATACCATGGGGCAGGGCCTATGCACAGGCATATGTGCGACCCGATGATTCAGACCCAACGACATTATAAGTATGAAATACATAATATTTCAGGTCCACCAAAAGCGAGTTTTCAATGCATTTGTCGTGTATTTCATTATTTAACGGAATACAAAGGGAAGCTGGGTTTTGTGATATGTGATAAAGACTGGACCCGAAAGGGTTTAGGAATGAAATATATAATATTTGAAGTCCAGGGAAAGCCATTTTCCATGTATTTTCAGTGTTTTACGTATTTCATAATACAAACAAAATATGCAGGGAACGGGCCAAATGCGACTTGAGATAACCTTAAGGGCAGACCCGATAGCTGAATAAACCATTTTTTAGGACTTTTAAAGTCCAAAATACACAGGGAAGGCAAGATTTTTACAGTATTGTTGTGTTTTCTGTTCATAACAGAAAGCAATCATTGTCCGCATTTTAAAGGGATTTCATGGGCAAGAAGAGCCATTCCACCATAGAGTAGAGGCCAAATCAACTAGAAACGATCATGGACCCACAGCACAACACAACCAGAACAAACAAAATGATTGTGGGGCATCTTTGGCATGAGAGAGCTCCCAAACAACACAACACACTATCCAGAATATCTGAATGTGGTTACTCTTCAATCAAAAGAAGAAACCTCCTAGCCATGCTTGCCTAGTCAGAGATCAAACTGTTAAATAAGAGAGAGGGATAGATTAAGACCTCTCAAGCCTCAGAAGGCTCAACATGATTCTAAAGAGCTATAAATATCTAAAAGCAAAATGTAATAGGGGTTCAACTTTTGGAGATTGTTCCTCCTCTATTCCTTGAAGCTTCTCATCTTCATTCTAGCAATATAAGCTTCTTTTGCTATTATATGTTCAATGTCCATTTTCTCTGTTGTTTTATGTTTGCACTTGAATAGGTTATTCATGTTTTCTGCTGTGTCTAATGCCATATAACTGTCATCTTATCTCTAGATTGATAAATTAGATTTGCAAGTCTCATTTACTTCCTGTAGTTGGCCATTCGTATGTGTTTATGTATGCAATATGCTGGTGCAATCAGTATTCTCCATCTACCCATTGAATCTATAAATTATTGAGAATTAGTGGTCTAAAGCCTTGTATTGGTGAGAGTGTTCATGCATGTCTTGAGTGAGAATAGAGCTGAATGGTTATCTAACTTGATCCAAAACATCATCCATTCCAATAGTTATGAGAACAATATTGAAGATTATATGTTACCAGGCATCTTTGAGCTGCAACCTAGGAGAGTTTCCTGGAGTGATAACAACCACCTGTAACTAAATTCTCTCAAAAGACAGTTAGGAATGTTTCTTTATATATCAGTTATAAAGAACTAAGAAGAAGTTCGAATTTTTGCATGTATTAAGCTCAGACTTACAGCTTTGTAATTTTGGAACTTATTTTCCTGTTAATAATATGAAGTCGTGTCTGACCAAGTGATCATTTGAAAGAGTATCTTCATCTAGTTAGTAGCTAAACTCAATCAGTTGCAAAGAGCCCTTGCAATAGAGGAGGTTTTTCTTTTGTTATTTTATTTACTATTCAGTTTAGTTTCATTATTCACTTTTAACAGTGTTTGTAGTTTAGGTTGATTTCTTATAGTTTTTTTTCTTGTAATTATGTTCGGTAGCATAATGTTAGAATTTGATGGTGCAGTCTTGTTTCTCCTATCTATTACATAAATGAAACCTTTTTTCTTTTAATAGGGTAAGGTGGAAAAGTAACAAGGATGCATTGTTGATTAGTTTAGTTACTGTTTGTTTCCTCTGTTATTTATTTCCTAGTTTAGATTGCCAATGCATTGTGTGGATAAATGTTTTTGGTCACCATTTCAAGCTGATATCCATCCTAAACTAAATGGTTAGACATTCACTTCACATGAGGATTGGAATCAATTAGTTAAAGTACAGTAAATTGTTTGTATGCCATCTCAAGAAAGTTATCTTTCAAAATTGAAGGCTTGGACAACTAAAATTTGTTTAGTCAGTTTCATTCTCTGTAATTATTTCAAATTTCCTTACAACTTCACCTTTTAGTTTTTGACTTAAGATTAAATGACAAGATAGGATAGATGCTCTATTTTTCCATCCTTCAATTTAGATTTTGATTAGTTCACCTTTAGGAGATTTAGAATTAGTTTCTCATAATTCAGACTATACATCATTAGGAATCAAGCAAACCCCCAAAACAAAACAATATAAAAATATAAAACAATGAAGTAAGAAGGTTTAACTAGCACACACAGTGCACTACAATTCATCAACTTACGAGCCTCAGTTGATAATTTATGCAAAGCAATTTAGGAAACGAAATTGACTAAACACTTAACATGATGAAAGACATTGGCCTTAACCTAGTTGCCCTTCCCTGGGAAATGCTATATCAATTACAGGATAGGATAATAGCAAAGCTGCGGGCTAGGGAGAGCCGCAAGATCCAAGTTCTCAGTGAACATTAAATTAACATAGAACAAATCAGCTTGCAGCGCGACGAGTTGGTGTCCCAGAATCAACAATTGGTGAATATGGTAGACAACACTTGCCGACGTGTCCCGGAGCTAGCCATCACAACAGATCTACTGGTAGAAGTGTGGATCCACAGTTTGGCAAGTGGAGTCCGTGAGGCGAGAGAAGAGACAACAAGGGTGCAACTAGCGCTGAATCTCCAGATCGCCGAGCTACGGTTGAAGGTGCAACCTTCCACTTCCTCAGAAATCAGAGAACAGTGAGCCAGTGCTATTGCAGTAGGGTTGAAACATATTGGAGGTGCAGTGTGCAATTGTATGACTATGTTGGAACATGCACTAGAGGTCCTCATAAATTTGCAGGAGGATCCCAACATCTAGCAGCTGGAGATTGAGGCTCGCGAACTTTAGCAGTAGCATGATAGCATCAGAGGGACTATGCAGACAATAGTCCTCACTCAGCATCTTGCAAAGATGCAGCAAGCCAAGGTGTTAAAGGAGCAGGTGGATGTAGCGCACCAAAAGGAAGTAGTTCTCAAAGCACGCATCCAACCATGGATTGACGAAGCCTTCACAATCATGGCAGATATTGAAGGAAAGCTCGCACAGATTCAGGAGATGCATGCACAGATATAGGGCAACATGCAGGAAATAGAGGCTTCAGAAGAGAAAATGCAGTAGGTTCAACAAGCAACAACTCAGTGCACTGCAAACATCATGACTGTTCGGGACCAACTGGAGGGACTCTGCACCAAGATCGCCGCAATGACAAAGTGACTCAAGGGTGACTCACAATGTTTGTGTTGGGGGCCTATTAGGCATGGAATCCCCCCACAATGTGTTTTGGGGCTGAAAACCCAAAGTTTTGAGTAATATTATTGTAAAGCCCCATGAATTGCGGGCACGGAATGTGGGTTAGAGTCATAAGGCTGTCTGCCCTAAGTTTGAATGTAATGTCGGCATACCCATGGTCCGCGGACCATGGGATTGTACAAATAAGAGATAGGCTCTAAGTTGAAAGAAATAAATCAATGGAATCTGATAGATAGAATAAGATAGTGAGAATAGAGAAGGAGTCTAAGTATCTTTGGTCGTAGTAGTAGGAAGAGGTTCTACAACTAAGTGCGTAGAAGCCTAGTAGAGTCCACAACTGAGTGCGTAGGGTGGAGTCAAGTCTGTAACCAAGGAGGAAGAATAATAAAGAGAAGTTTTATCTCAATTACGTGTATCTGTTCTTGTGTTATTACATGTGTGATATCATTTTCAATTATACTGTTTAGTTACTGTGCGCATTTGCATGAATGGTGAATATTGTTAAGTATAAATGAAAGAAAAAAGATAAACTAAGTTAATCAACTAATATTGGGTTATTGATAAGGACTTGGCCAATAACGTTTTTCATCCCCTGAGTAGGGCTACACGAAGGCAGTATCTTAGGCTGTGAGGTATTGATAAGTGCACGTAGCGACGTGCGCGCATGATCGAACCATGAACGACTTGGAATCCATCAGACATCCCTAGGGTGTAGAAACCTAGTTCTAGCACCCTCCTGTACTACTTCAGGTGAGACCTCAGTCTGCACTCCGTGGGCTGTTGCTAAAAGGGCCAGTACCGAGATTTGTTTGGTTAAATCACCTCAGAACCTGGGTCAAGCCCCACCAAGCCAACAAATGCACTTACCAGCGTTACCTTCTTTATATTGTCATCCACGACTCCTTGTGCTTCCCATACAGCCTTTATCATGAACCAAAATTGTTCTGGATCATCGTTCCCTACTCCTTTGAACACCGAAAATTTTATCACGCTCACCATATTGAAATATGATGGTGGCGGAAGTGGTGTGGGTAGAGATGGGGGTGAAGATGGTGAAACTGGCGGTAGTGTAGGTGGAGGTGGTATGCGTGGAATTCACTGCCTTATCAGAGTGATGGCACTTCTTGGTGAAACCTTCGTCAGCTCTTCCTCATTTTCTCATCGAGGCAAAATCAAGGGGATAGTTTCTATCTCTTCGCTACCTTCGTTTCTATAGATCCTCCCACTTTGCATAGCCCCAAACATAAATTTATTTGCATAACCTACTTTTCACACAGTAGCATTTTAATCCAAGTGTTCAAAGATTTAATGTACTTACCTCGCGGTCCTTTGTGGAAGCGTCACTTCACCTTGCTATAGCTGACTGACATGTCTACCGTGAATTCAGTGATAAAATCTCCTATAATTCGATCAAGCCAATGGTCCATAGTGTGCACGATCTTATCTTCTTATGCTTCTAGTATGTGCACAGACTCTGGAGTCCACCCAATTGGTTTGTTGAGCCTACACCTTCCTTGACTGTCTACTAGCTTCGTGATCCACTCGTACAACTCAGAGGGGAAGGATGCAAAGAAAATTTTGTGGATTTCCATATATAGTTAGCTCTCTAACCACAGTTCCTTCGATACTCATGGATTCCTATTTTCCTATGCTGCGAACTCGTGAATCTTTGTGTGCAACCACCCTTCAATTTCTTTCTTTGTTGATTCTAGTGACATGACACCAGACATCCCTTGTGCAGATCCCAGTCTTGGCAATGAAACCATTTGTTGGCTTGTTTGGGTGACCCAGGTTCAGAGGTGATTTAGCCAAACAAATCTCGGTACTACTAGCCCTTTCGGCAATAGTTCGCAAAGCGCGAACTGAGGTCTCACCCGAAGTAGTATGGGAGGGTGCTAGAACCAGGTTTCCACACCCTGGATATGTCTAATGAGTTCAAATGGTTTGCAGTTTGACCCTGCGAACATGTCGCTATGCACACTTACCCGTACCTTGCAGCTTGAGATGTTGCATTCGTGCAGCCCTACTCGGGGACTGAATGTTGTTATTACCAAAGTCCTTACTATTATTCCACCGTTAGTTGAATAACTTAGCTTTCTTGCATGTGTAAAGTATACTTAGCAATATAAATCATTCATTCAAGTGCGCACAGTAAATAACCAGTATATTTGCAATTGATATCAAACATGTAATAACTCAAGAACAGATACATAGAATTTGGATAAAAATTCTCTTTATTATTCTCTTCTTCTGTTACAGACTCAACTCCACCCTGCGCACTCAACTGCGAACAACTAGTCCTCTGCGCACTCAGCTACAGAGCCTTCTCCTACTTTATGACCCAAACACATACTTAGATACTTTCAACTCAATCCCTTAGGCTTGTTCCTATTCCATACTTCCTTTGCTACTTTTACACTTAGAGACTCACTCTAGTTATATAATTCCATGGTCTATGGACCATGGGTAGACCGACATTACATTATAAAATAGGGTAGACAACCCTATGACTCTAACATACTTTCGTGCTCACAATTCATGGGTATTTACAACATTATTCGGTCAAAACATGGGCTTTGAGCCCCAAAACATGCTTTGGGGGAATTCCATGCACAACATGTACTTCACGGCCTCTGGGAGATCCTTCGCAATTATGGGGAACTAGCTGTCCTCAGGAAATTCCCAAGCCAAGAGCACTATGGACAGTAGAAGCCATGCATAGTGGAAGGTTTTCCCCTGTTCTTGTGCCTCGTGGTAATTCTCGACGAACTCCTTTCATAAGTATTCAGACTAGTTAAACTAGACCCCCTCTGTGCATGACTCAGCAAGTGCTACCACCAGCGTGGGCACCTCATCTGCATGACACTTCTGCAAGACCTTGCCTTCCAGTATTTGAGTCACAACGCTAACTGCATTGTTGTTGAGACTAGAGATCACGTAGCCTCTCTTTTTCTTCTCCAGCTTATATTTCTTTTTCATGGCCTTTGCGATGGCCAAATCACTACTTTTACCCTCTTAAATGTCTATTGGGTCTTCCCCTTTACAAGGGAGTCAAGTCATTCTATGGATCAGGTAGTCATGATGGGGATGGGCTCCTCTAGCCACAAACACCCATTATGCACCAAGCAAAGCAACTGCTTGATGACAAAGATAGTCATTGGGGTGTGATGTTAATGTGGCACCTAGAGCAGGTTCAACAACCCTATGTTTTCTACTCCGTGCAACCACTTGCACAGCTTCAAATCTATGACTCCCGTCGTAGTGTTTTTCTTCAGCTTCATGAGCTATGCGGTCACCAAGTGAGGGAATTTCTTGTGGTCGGCGAGATCCCAATCTTCAAACATTAAACTCGGCACCCATCCCAGTTGCGCTCCTTCAAAAATGATATCGTCGGGTAGTAGCAGAGTCTACAAAGAGATTTTACTATCATCTAGGTCCTTGGGCACCTTTGCCTTCCCTTTCTGTGGAGGAACATATGCGGGTAGCCTATTTAGAGGGTATGCACCCTCAATTTCTTCCTCCATGTCTTCATTCTCATCCTCTTCTATCAGGATGTCCTCAAGGTCTTCCTCCTCCTCATCAGTGTCCAAATTAACCACTTTCCCTTTTTCTTCCATGGTCAATTTAGTTGGCAGTGGGTTTTGAGGGGACATGCACACCAGAATCATGGGCTGCTTATCTTTCTTAGGCCTCGACGTGCGTGGTGATTTAGGGATTTCCACAACTATACTAGCGCTCTTAGGGGCATCTTCTAATGTCATGGCCTACGCGGCCTCTTCAGCGGTCACCTCTCTAATTTCCCTAGATTCTTCAGACGCTACCATTTTTTTTTTCCAAAAATCTCTTAGCTGCTCAATCGGGTGCTCAAACAATGCTCTCAACAGGTCAAATAGGTCTCGGCTCAGAATAATCTAGGTGCATGACAACTCAATTCTTGAATGGACAAGTGTTGTTTGCTGGGCAACCCTTTGCAATTTATAGCACCTTTTGAATTCAAATTCAATTGCTCCCCCCAAATCCACTCCGTTAATGCTCCCTCGATGGCAGATTTTCCCAAATCTTGTCCATAAAGTCTGCCTTAACTACCTACCGCCCACTCCATTTGGTCTCAAACCAAGCATCACATTGTGAATAGTGGCTATAACGATCACTTTTCAACCAATCCGCGCAGTAGCGCGGCTACCCGTGCGCTATCACGGACCTTGTGACACTTCATTCCCGTGCACAGCCCTAACATTTCCCAACTCTCGGGTAGAGTAGTTTATAGTCTTGCACCTCCTTTCAACTACCTGGAGCGCAAAGACTATGTTTCCCACAGCTAGTCAAGTGGTTGCGCCACCTATATATGGCTTCGATCGATTATAGTTTACTTTTCCTGAAAATAGTTCACCTTTTAACTTCAATATCTACATCGCTCACTTTACCATTTGTATTGTGGCACCATATGTGATCCCATTAGTAATATGCAGTCCAACCCAAGACATCAAGCCAATCAACTCTCGGTGGTAGTCTCCAAATTTATCAACGTAATCATGTGCATCTTGTTTTATCACCACAGTATTTTCATCAAGAAAATCCATTTTTATTCCCTCCTCCAACTTCTTGACTTCTTCTTCTGCCATGGAACTTTTATCCCTCAACCGAACACTTTCATTCATGAGTTCTTGGAGCCTAAGATTACCCTGCTAGGTCTCTTCATCAAGTTCTAAGTGTTCCTCTTCCAACTGCGCGATCCCTTCTTTCAAGGCTCCACGATCTGTCATATCCATGGGCACTACTATGCGCAAACTAGGCATTATATACTTCATCAGCATTTCAGCATTCGCTTCATAACCCAACCTAGAAGGTGTCTGTCCCATCAATTTCTTACACATCGCCCTGTAAGCCCATAGGACTACTGGTAGGCATAGGTCCTACTCACTTCACTACGCATTACATACCTTGTTTAGTGCTCTGTACACTTTATTAAAGGCTTCCACATGGATAACTGTCTATGCGCCCATTCTTTCTACACTCTATCATTCCAACTTGAGGAGTTGTTCACGCATTTTTCCCCCCCAACACATGCTTATTGACTGTATTTCCCCTCGCGAAGTTTATGTGCATCCACATAGGTTATTTACCATATGCATGTACCCACCTAGACATATGTGCACGTGGACCATCCCAACCATTGTATCTATCTGTTGACTGCCCTATATGTTTCCGAAACTATGTGCACGTCATCCTCCTACATGTGCACCAGTAATCAAATTTTCCCTTGTGCATGCCCCACCACCTCGTGGGCATAGCGTGCAGTACCCAATTCGACTTGGAAACGTTGTTTTTCTAGCACCTCCCTTTCAAATCGATCTAGGAAAGCATCTACCTCACCCAATCCATCATATGTAGGCAAATTTCTCACTTTTGTTGATGCACATCACAGTGATCTTGTCATCATGTTATAGTTTAACGTGGTTACCTCATGTAACTGGTTCTGCCATCACTCTATCTCCTCATCTGAATCTGAAGTGCAGGAGCTCTCATGCTCCCATGAAATTTTCCCATTTGGGGTATGATTTACCTAGTCTTGCTCCCATGCAGTTATCTTATAGATGCAACCAAAATCATCATCACTTTCATAGTCGTGCATTGGCTCTGTGTAGCACGATTCTTCATCTAGGTCCAAGGGTATAAATATGCATAGAGACTTCTTCTCAAAAATCATCTTGCACTTCTTTAAATCGGTCACACCATTCGTGTTAGTGGCCCAATCAATTCCTAAGAGTGCGAGGTAGGGATTGCTATCATCAACAATCTCTATCACTTCAAAGTATACTAGTGCGCTCACTCCCTCAACATCCACTGTGATTCCCTATAATCACCCTAGGGGTATTATCTTCTGTTAGTTTAGCATTCGTAGCTAAATAAGAGACCATTGCATTGTAGGCCTCCCCATGCACTCCCATGTTTGCTTCGGCAGAACGTTCATGTCCGATCCTAAATAAAGAATTACTTGGTCCATTTCATATTCTCCAATTTACGCGGTTAACCTCATTTCTCTCCCTTTCCTAGTCTTATGCTTTCCAATCTTCTGGACTACACATGGTTCTCCTTGCGTGGTCCCATCACATCTGTTAATGAGTTCCTTTAATCCCTTTACAACCTTACTATCATGTAGTAACTTCATACATGTTTCCAGGAACATCGTGAGCAACGATGGGTCCATTTCTAGCTCTAGTTTGTCTTTGCTTCCTAAAGTGGAGGCATCAGCAAGGCTCTTCTTTGCTTCCATAAAAGTTTCCCGAGTGCGCTCCAAATCAAACTTCACTTCTTTCATTGAAGCTTTGCAAACCCAAGTACTTTCTTCAGGCTGTTTGACTTTATTATCTCCCATCATAATTCCACTTTGGAGCACAATACTCACATTTGGATCATCCTTGCGTGGCTCAGACCTCATCATTTGCAGGTTCTGAGTCGGGGGAGGTGGTAGCGCTCCCTTGTCGCATATCCTAACTATGAGTGTAGGACAATCTTCCATCTCGTGATCAAACAAGGTACAATATAGACATGATGGACACATAGGATTCATACAATCACAAGCGTAATGTCCTGGCCCTCTGTAATTGTAGCATATTAGCTCTCTGCGACCTCTTCTAGGTCCTCCTCCACCTTGGCCTCGTCCGCGCCCCAAGAATCCAGTTCTCACCATCCATGCACCCTAGTCTAGGGGTCCAGTTTCGGCCTGAACCCTGTAGGTGGGAGTTATATCCATTATTAGCTCATAACTTCTACATGTGCGCTCGTCGTGTCCCACCAATCTACAGAAGTTACATAACAATTGTTTCAAATTCTGCATGTACTTTTGCAACAAATGGCAATTATCCGTAACATGATTTCCCCCTATTTGACTACTCGTGAACCATAGAGAAAGCACCGCACTTGTTCCTACTTGCGCTTCTGGTCTTAATGCAATCAGTCCTCCTCTCGCGAGGTAATTTGTGAACATAGGGCAGTGGTCCCTGTCATGACCCTGACCTTTGCATTTCACATACGACACCTCTTTGTGTGCTTCTGGTAGAACTGTCCTATCCTATTTTAAACTCTGCATCTCAAGGCATACGTTTTTCAACTACGCGTGGATCTGCTAAACTCACACATTAGGATCCTGTATTTGGGTCTCATGTAGCCTCATTATGATCTCTAAAGATTCTTCCTGAGTTGTTAACCTATGTTACAATAGCGCATTCCTTAGATGTGATGTTAGTGATGCTACAAACCATTTGTGGTGTTGTCCATCCATCAAAGTCATATTAGCTTCGTAAATTGTACACTTCCACCTCTAATCCAGCTCCCAAGGAGTCTCACATGGTAGCATCCTGGTCTTCTTGAACCCAATGATCCACTGCACCTCTGACTTTGGTATGCTAAATTCTTTAGTTAGCATAGCTTGGATAGTCGTGATTCCAACATTAGGATTATTGCTTGAGTGCTTAATGTACCAGGTCAACACGCAGTGTTGCAGAGTGCTAACCAATGTCACTTTCTTGATATTATCATCTGTAACTCCCTGTGCTTCCCATATAGCCTTTACAACGAACCAAAACTGTTTCAGATCTTCATTTCCCAATCCCTTGAACACAGGTAACTTTATCGAGCTTGCCATATTAAAATGCGGTGGTGGCAGAGGTGGTACGGACGAAGATGGAGGTGATGACGGTGAAGCTAGCGGTGGTGTGGGCGGAGGTGGTTGCGTAGAATCCTCTGCTTTATCAAATGAATCGCACTTCATGGAGAGACCCTCACGAGCTCTTCCTCTTCCCCTCGTGGAGGTGAAATCAAGGGGCTAGTCTCTAGTCCTTTTTTTCTATAACTTTTCCCACTTCGCATAGCCCCAAACATCAATGTAACTTCATAATACGCTTCTCATACAATAGAATTTTAATCCAAGTGTTCAGATACTTTATGTACTTACTTTGTGGTCCTTTGAGAAAGTGTCACTCTGCCTCACTATAGCTGACTGAAGTGTCTACTGTAAACTCAGTAATGAATCCTCCTATAATCCAATCGAGTCAGTGATCAACAATGCGCACGATCTTATCCTCTAATGCTTCCAATCTACGCACCAACTCTGGGTCCACACAATAGGACCGTCAATCTTTCGCCTTCCTTGGTTATTTTCTAGCTTCACGATCCACTTGTACAACTCAATAGGGAAAGATGTGAAGAAAATCTCATGGATATCCGTATACAGGTAGTAGTCTAACCACAATTCCTTCGGTAATCATAGATTCCTATTGTCCTATGCCACGAACTTGTGAATTCTCCTGTCCAACCAGCCTTCAATTTCCTTCTTAGTTGGCTTCCATTGATGTGACATTAGACATCTCTATGCAGATTCTGGTCCCGACAATGGAACCATTTGTTGGCTTGATGGGGTTTGTCCTAGGTTTGGAGTTAATTAGCCAAACAAATCCCTATACTACTATCCCTTTCGGCAAGAGCCCATGGAGCGTGGACTGAGGTCTCACCCGAAGCAGTATGGGGGGATGCTAGAACCAAGTTTCCACACCCTTGAGATGTCTAAGCGGTCGACTTAGTCCAACTAGGAATGAATTTACGTAGGTCACTTCATGCACTCTGCTATCTTGCAAGGCCTTTGCTTTCTATTATAATTGCCTTCGCGTAGCCCTAATCAGGGGCTGAGGTGATTTCACGGTACTAAGGCAGCAATCTATGCTCTTTCCCTAAGTTACACTGCAGACCTTACTTATCTTCTTATAACTATTAGTTAACTTCGTGTAAACAGATACCTATCTTATATTTGCTTATTCAACACATTCATATAAGTTCGCGTAGCAAATAAACAATAAACTTGCAATTCATACCCAATATACTTCAATGCATAAAACTGGAAAAAGATACACAGAATGATAAGAAACTTCCCTTTATTATTTTCTCCAATGGTTACAGACTCAACTCATCCTGCACACTCAGCTGCAAACTACTAGGCCTCTGTGCACTTAGTTGCAGAGCCTTCTCCTACTCTAGAACCCAAAGACGTGACTTTACACTTCAACTTAGACTCAATGCTTCATATTCTCTTAGATTGTTTGATGTCTCTTTTCACTTAGAGCCTTGCTCTATTTATATAATCCCATGGTCCACGGACCATGGGTGGAACTCTCAAGATGACATTACATTACAAAGGTAAGGGCGGACAACCATATGACTCAACTACAACTTTGCACATCGCATCCACAAATCACGAAGTCTTTACATCATACTTAGTCAAAACTTGGGCTTTAAGCCCCCAAAACTTTCCTTGGAGGATCCCAAGCCCAACAATGATAATTTTGATGATAATAATGATCATGGTGAGGAATGAATGAAAAACCCTCCTTTATATAGAAAATTATGGAGTTAATCTCAAAAATGGAGAATAATAAAATATTATTGACCAAATTTAGATCTAACTAGTTCTAATACTTTAGTATATTTATTGGAGAGGGAAAAAGAATTTGAAATGGTTGAATTCCTTTATTTAGAAATAATTAACAAATAAAACTATTTATTAACTATTTAGCGAGAAACAAGAAAGCTGTGAAATCAAAATAATTATTATATAGTGATTTAATAATTATTATAATAACATAAATAAGGAAATTCAAATAAATAATGATTTGTTTAAATATTTCTTAAGGGATTTAGTTAAATGAGACAATGAATAATTATTAAATAATTATTTAATAATAATTCCTAAATAAAATTAAATAAACATTGATCTATCTAATTATTCTCATGGGTTTTTTTTATTTAAATAAGAAAATAATTTAATAAAAGTGGTTTACTAAAGTATTTTCCACAGTGAAAGTGATTTTACTATGGTAAAATTAAATCCACATGGTGTATTTCGACCCACATAGTTAGAAATGGCTAAGTGGTCCTTTTTTGGTAATAACAACTATTCTTCATAGTATCCACATGGATACCCTTTTTGGCATGAGAATGGTGGCTGGCATGGCATCCTCTTGAACCATGTTGGTTAATCATGATGGGTCCACTTGCATGAGCAATAGATTTTCCATCTAAAATCTAATTGACATTATTATTACACCAGTGGAAAGGTCTCCTAGCAAAGAATAACATCATGGGATCAATGGTTAAGTGGGAAATTTTACTACAAATAAATTTCATTTTAAGGCATTAAAATGACCATGGAAGGCTTCAAACCTAATTTTCCAAATTGGCTCTCACCAATAAAACTACTCCTGCAGGCCGTTTCGTCTAAATTTTCCATTTGTAAAACATTTAGATAGATGAATAACAACATATGATCCAATTTATATTAACATAGGATAGAGAAAGTTCCAGTTCTGACCCATTTCTAGGTCTCCATTCTCTTAGGTGAAGTGCTAACCCCCCACTCCAAATCCTCTTATAGGATAAAGAATTAGCCAAAGAAAATATTCATATCCACCTTGACCCATAATAGAGTACAACACAACACATCCACAACATTATTAAACTAAGAGTATCATTTAGGTGATGTTGGGAATGGGGTTGATCCTTTAATCCTTGCAACAGTCTTGCTAAGAGAGGCCACATGGAGAGATCAAGCATTCCCATACTAGCTCATGTGATCTTAATCGAAGCTTGAGATATAGATATACTTTAACCTCCCACTCAAAATCCTCCTATAACATAAAGTATTAACCAAAGAAAACATCCATATCCACCTTGACCCATAATAGATTACATCACACCACACTCACAACATTATCTCACTAAGAGAAACCTTTATTTGATATTGGGAAAGGGGTTGGCCTTTAATCCTTGCAACAAAGTATTTCCAAGAGAGAGTACATGGATAGACTAGATGATCCCATCCTAGTTCATGTGACCTTCACTAAAGCTTGAAATATAAGCATAATTTTATGGGCCAATGGAAGTTGTTATACATGAGAGTTTCATGGAGAAAGTTCGTATCTTTATCATATTTATGTTATTCATTGATTATATGCCTTTGAGTGTGGTTTATTGTTTATATTTATTCTATATCTAATTATTTAATGCTTGGAGTTGTTACACTTGAATAAATAAGCCTTAGGAAATTTACGAATTAAAGCGATCATTCTTAACAAAAAAGTTCATATGTTTTTAGTCCATGTTCTAGGTGCTTTAAGTTTGAATGTGCACATGTTTCAAAATGAATGCCAACTTGATATTGCTTAACCTAGTATGCACCTTGAATTTGTTGTAATACCGACCCAAGGTGTATAAGGAATGACACAAAATGTAAGAAAGAAAATGGAAAATGTAACAACCCTCATGAAAATAGCATGTGATAAAAGTTAACAAAGGAAAAATAATAACCAAAATTGATGGGACACTTATTCCAAGCTGAATGATGGGCAAGACACCTTCATTTGGTTATTGGAAAAGTCAATGGTTAAGGCTTTCGAAAGGGAGAATGTCATTTTTGGCACATTTATTTATGAAAATAATGAAAATTAGGAGAAAAGGGAGGTGAAAGGTCACAGGCTGCATGTGAGGAGGAAATTGAAGGAAAATAATGGAAAATGGAGAAAATAGAGGCCTCATTCATAAAAATGCTTATGAGGATCAGTTGGTAACCTTTTGTTAGTTCAATTTTGGACCTCTATCATTATTCTCTCTCTCTCTCTCATACTCTTAGATACTTACAGTTTTCTTAGAGCACTCTTAGAGGGTGTGACATACTTGGATTCTTGGAGAAAGAAGGCAAAGGAAGAGAAGGAAAGTCCAAGAGGACATAAATATCAACATATACATCGGGATTTTCTTATAGGTATCAAGTTTCATGTATGTTTTCCTCACTAGTTTTGGCATACATGGAATATGCATGTGGATTTTTGGTCCCCATCTATCACTAGCATGGAGGATTTCTTGGATTCACAGTCGATTTCCGAGCCTTTCCATTTCTTGGTTAGCCATGGATATTGTAGGTTTATTTCCTTGTTTTGATTTGGTTATTTCTCATGTTTCCTTAGCTTGGGTTGTGTTATTAGTTCCTAGAAGTCCTGGTTGGACAAATACTCTAGATACCCTGTAAAAACATGGGTTGAGTAATTACTAGTCCTGGAAGCCTTGGTTGGAAAAATTATCTGGAAGCCCTTGGTGGGTTGAGTTACTAGTCCTAGAAGCCTTGGTTGGATAAAAACTCTAGAAGCGCAGTGATAGTTGTAGGTTGAGTTACTATTCCTGAAATCCTTGGTTGGAACAAATGCTCTGGAAGCCCTAGAAGGCTTGGGTAGAGACCAATCTGATGATGGTTTTGTGATGTCTAATTGTGAGGTAGAATCATTGTTTTATGGGTTGAGGTGGATGACCTCTAGAATCCCTAGATGGTTTTGGATTGATGTGTTCTATGAGGTCCCAAATGCATGCTTGGAATATGGCATGGGCGTGAATGATTGAAGAGAGATTTGGCTCAGCCATTCTATGGTCAGATGGAATGTGGAAGTCCCATCCTAGGTTTGGATTTTGCATCATTAATGAAAGGTTATTTATTCTTGTATTTCTGTGAGTATTATACTAGTTTATATGTGAATCATATGGATGTGATTTCATTGATATTTTTGTTTCTATTAGGTTGGTTATATATGTGTTTTATGACAGTAGCTATGTATGCCTCTCATCATTGTTTTACTGGTAAATGGATTAATAAGGTATTTATGACCTAATGGGTGAAATAAAAGTTGATGTGTTGAGGCATCAATGCTTCTTAGTGATCCTCAACTAAGTATGAGATCCCTGTGCTCATATATGTTATTTACACCTGTAGATTTCATATTCGTGATATGTTTGACGAAATACCTATCATGACTACTAGGGGTCTAGTCAAGTTATTATTCAAGTAATTTATTTTGCACTGCCATTTCCCTATTATCTTACTAATATGAAGATGTCATTCTATTCTCAGTAGTGACCTGGGCTTAAAAACATCGCTGAAATGCTGGGAACCTAGCACAACATTATGCAAAAAAGTCCTTGGATGCTGGCTTGTAGGCTTGTGAGAGTGTCTAGAGGTCCGTGGATGTTAGCATACCCATAGCATGAGATCGTCCAAAGGTCAAGTGGTCCAAAAGCTCAGTGGGACATAGGGGTTGGTTGGCATAAAAGTTGGATTAGTTCTTGAGGGTCCTAATGTTGATGTTGAATTTATGTATGGTGTTTTTCCTATGGTTCCACTTCCTTAATGTGACTTAGGAGGTCAAATCATATAATAGTGGCTTCTCGTCACATGTTTACCCTGAGCAACTAGTTGCTTGGGTAGATGTGGGAGGAGGGTGTTACAGAGTGGTATAAGAGCATGGTTCACCCCTTGGACTAGATGGGTTGTGTGTTGTTCATGCATGCATGTAGGTTGCATGTGTTTCTCTTACAATTGCATTCCATGTGATTGTTTCATTTGCATAATGTTGATCATTATTATAGTGATGTCACCATGTGGAATTTTATGTTGTTATTGTGGGATGCATCGTTGTGAGTGTATGACTGGTTACATATTGTTATATGTCACTTACATGTATCATTATTGTATTCATGGTTACATTCATGTATGTTTGGTTGCATTCTTGTGTGCTTGGTTGCATGTATCATTCTTGTAGGTTTGGTTTTAAGTATCATTCATTCATGGCTGATCATATGTGTTTATGCATGTGTGTGGTTGGTTACGTGTTTCTTATGCATATTCATGTTTGCATGTGGTCAATAGTACAATTTTCTAATGGTTGTCTTCATTCATGAGGTCGTGGTATGCATATTGATAAGGTCATGCATTGATGATTGGACCCTATCCTTAATGATGGTTGCATGGTTATATACTTATGTGTTATGTTTCTATATGCTGTCATGATTATGTTATACGTGTATCATGCTAATTTGTTTATCTTGTAGACAAGGTATCCTCCTCGAGCTGTACTAAGGTACATAGGTTTATTTTGATTTGGTTTCGCTGACATGATATACCTTGCAGGAAGAAATATCAAATGGCTAGAAATATCATAGACTACAAGGACTCTCCCTGTGAATCGAAAGAGAAGTATGGTGTTGGGAACTCTTATGATTTGACATACACACTGAGAAGTTTAAAGGAAGAAATAAGGAGTTGTAAGGCAAATAATGATAGAATCATGCATGCACAAGAGAAACAAGTAGAGGTAAATGCAACGATACTTTAGAGTTTGTCAGATTTGCAACGACAAGGACCACATCGGATCAACTGTGAGCAAGAGGAAATAGATAATGGGGCATATGGAAGTAGTTCCCATGGTGGTCATAGGTCAGATAGATATGACACAATTAGAGATGGAAGATTGTTGGACACTCCCGAGAGGATAAGGGATATACAAAAGAATTATTCTAGTCATGATTCAGATAGGCATAATGATCGTCATAATTATCATCCTTATAGGAGGAGTTATAGGGGATACTTGTCAAATGAGTTTATGAAAGCAAAGCCACCTAATTTTGATGGAGAGATGAAGAAACCATAGGATGCAAAGGCATGGTTTCTTGGCATGAGGAAGTTCTTTGGGTTACATGACTATTTAGAGAACGTGAAAGCCATAGTAGCTACACTCAGTCTCAAAGGTAAAACAAACATTTGGAGGGAAGACATGAATAATTTCATATGTATTCATGAGGAAGAATTGAATTGGAGTGAGTTTGAGCAACTATTCAAGAATAAGTATCTATCAAACAAATACTTTGATGACAGGGAAAAATAAATTTATGAACTAAAGATGGGATCCATGACATATGAGGAGTACACTAGCAGGTTCTTGGAGCTACTAAGGTATGTACCTTAACTCACATAAGAGAAGGCAATGATTTAGAGGTTCATTAGTGGATTGTCAGTTGCATTCAAAGACAGGGTTGAGTTCGATGAGCCTAGATAATTAAAGGAGATAATTTGAAAGCTAAGGAATTTCTATGAGAAATCAAAGCATAAATATGAGACTAAGCCATACTGGAAATGTAATGCAAGGAACAAAGGAAAATGGGACAAGAAGCGAGCAAGACCTCAAGGTAAAAATAATAAAGAGAATGTTGCACCATCTAAGAATTTCAATGCATCAGATAGAGGACATGAACATCTATCTGAGGAGAAAAATAAGGGTGCAGGCTGGAAGAATATAGAGTATTGGACTTGTGGAAAGGATCATCGCAGGAGAGACTATTTACATAATCAGGGTGGTAGGCCTCATATATATAGTGCCCAGAACACACAAACTACTTGGGATTTTGGTCAGAGTGTTCATTGTGTTTATGCAACATTAGATAAAAAACATGCATACCATTAGGAATCTATCATTGAGATGGATGGTTTGTGATTAAGTTATTTCTATCTTGATTGACCCTGGATCTAATTATAGCTATGTTAGTCCTCACTTTGTGGATAACTGTAGTTTGAGTAAGGAATTGCATGAAAATATTGGTTAGTATAGTTGGATATAGGTACAAAGAAGTGAGTTCATCATTGGGTAAGAGATTTTGCATTTTATTTTAGTGGTACGCCTACCATAGTACATTTGAATGTATCATCATTAGGATCATACAATATGTTGTTGGGCATGGATTGGTTGTATCTTCATAGAACCAAGGTGGATTGTTATGACAAATCCATTGAGTGTGTTGGTGACAATGAAGAACCAAGATTCTTATAGGGAAAGAAGAAAGCCACATCAGTTAGAATGGTGAAAGCTATGTAGGAAAAATGTAGTAAGAGAAAAGGGTGTGTGTTATTTACAATGCACATCTCTAGTGACAAGGGTAAATAGTTTGAGGATGAAGATGTTTTGAGAAGGTACCCATTTTTACAACAGTTCAAGGATGTATTTCCTAAGGACATTTCAGAGTTCCCACCTCATAGGGAAGTATATTTTTCTATTGAGTTAGTGCCATGGGAAGCTCCAACATCAAAGGCATCTTACAGGATGAGCAAACCTTTGTTGGTAGAGTTGAAGCTACAATTGAAGGAAATCTTGGACAAGGGATACATTAGACAAAGTGTATCACCATGGGGCACACCATATTGTTTGTGAAGAAGAAATATGGTACTCTCAGATTATGCATTGACTACAGACAGTTTAAAAAAGTGACCATCAAGAACATGTATCCATTATCGAGGGTTGAAGACTTGTTCGATCAGTTAAAGGGACCAGCAATGTTCTCGAAGATTGATATGCAATTCAGATATCATAAGGTACGCATCAAAGAGGAGGAAATTTACAAGACAACTTTCTGGACTAGGTGTAGGCATTATGAATTGTTGTAGTTCCATTCGGTTTGACTAATGCTCCAATTACATTTATGTGCTTGATGATAGTGTGTTGCGTCTATATTTGGATAAGTTTTTTATTGTGTTCATTGTAGATATATTGGTATATTCTAAAAATGAGGAAGAGCATGTCGAGCATTTAGCAACAGTGTTAATATTGTTGAGAGAACATCAGTTGTATGCTAAGCTCAACAAGTGTAGTTTCTTTTAGAGTGAGGTATATTACTTGGGACATGTTGTCTCCAAGGAGGGAATTACAGTTTATCCAAAAAAGATAAGGGTCATCATGGAGTGGGTAGCTCCTAGGAATGTAGATGAGGTGAGATCTTTCATGGGGTTGACAGGGCATTATAGGAGGTTCATCAGGAACTTCTCATAGATTTCTTATCCAATCACGTCATTTCAAAGAAAAGGTAAGAAGTTAGAATGGACATACGAGTGTGAGGCTAGTTTTGAGAAACTTAAGAAGTTGCTAACACATGCACCAGTGTTAAAGATTGTAGGTATAGACAAAGATTTTTTTGTATGCATAGATGCTTGCAAGAAAGGACTTGGTGGAGTCCCTATGCATGATGGATAGGAGGTATGCTATGTGTCATGGAAACTAAATGAGTACGAGTAGAACTATCCCACACATGATCTTGAGCTGGTAGTGATCATACATGCATTGAAGATGTGGAGGAACTATATTATGGGCAGGAGGTTTACATTGATGAGTGATCATATGGTTTGCAATATCTATTTGACCAACCAAATATGAATGTTAAGAAGGCTTGGTGGTTGGCTACGATTAGTGAGTTCTATTTCAAGATCAGATATATCAAAGGTAAATAGAATATAGTGGCAGATGCTCTTAGTAGGCGAATACAAGTAAATAATTCAACAGCTATGAGCTCCTAAGGGACATACTTATAGGATAGGATCTTGCAAGTAGGTCAGTACGATGTCAGATATATGGGGATTATGCACAAGTCGCAGTAGAGTATAGGTACAGGTATAGGTGGTAGGATAGGTACAAGTGATAGTACATGTACAGGTACAAGCAGTGGTACAGGTGCAAGAGCAGGTGCACAGGACATGGATTATTTCCTTACAGTGAATGGATTGGTTAGATTCAAAGACAAAATATATGTGCTAGATAGTAGTGAGCTCAAAAAGGTGATCTTGAGGGAGTTTCACGCCAAACCATATCCAGGTCATCCAAGTTATCGAGAGACACTAGAAACACCGTAGAGATTTTATTATTGGTCGAACCTAAAGAGGGATGTAGTAGAATTTGTGACTAGGTGTTTTGATTGTCAGTGCGTGAAGGAAGAGTCTAAACATCCAGGTGGAATGCTATAGCTGATTACGATTCTAGAATGGAAATGGGAAATCATTTCCATGGACTTCATCATAGGTCTAGTGAGACAACATTATTCCATCATGGTTGTTGTGGACAAGTTGACAAAGGTTGCACGCTTCATTCCAATGAAGTATACATTCTTTGCTAGCGATGTAGCACAAGTATTCATTAGAGATGTTGTCAGATTGCATGGTGTTCCAAAGAAGATTGTGTCAGACAGGGATGCAAAGTTCACTTCCAATTTTTGGAAGGCATTATTTGCAAGTTTGGGCACAGAGTTGGCCTTCAGTACTTCTTATGATCCATAGATAGATGGAAGCATAGAGAGGGTCAACAGGATATTGGAGGACATGTTGTTTATGTATTTCATGCATCAATAGTGAAAGTGGGAAGAGTATCTTCCACTAGTAGAGTTCGCTTACAATAATGGGTATCAGGAATATTTGAAGATGAGTCTCTTTGCGGCATTATATGGGTGAAGTTGCAATACTACTATCAGTTGGAGTGATCCAGTTAACATAGTGTTGATTGGACCAGACATGTTGGCGGACATGGAACAACAAATGTAGGTAATCAAGAAAAATCTAAGGGCAACACATGATAGACAAAAGAGTTATGTAGATCAAAAAAGATTGTTCAAGGAGTTCCAAGTTGGGGAATAGGTGTACTTGTGCATCAAACTAAAGAATATCCCCTTACTAATTGGATTATGTTCCAAGTTGGCACCATGGTTTTGTGGACCCTTCAGTATTGTTGAGAGGATTGGACTAGTAGCCTATTGACTTGCACTTCCTTCGACAGTGAAAGTCCAAGATGTTTTCCAAGTGTCACTAATTAAGAAGTATGTTAAAGATGTTGATCATGTGATTGATTGGTTTGTATTACAGGCGGAACTAGATGGATAATTCCAACTGGAGCCTTAGTGTATATTGTAGAAAATGGTGCTCATGCTCTGGAACTGAGTGATCGAGCAAGTTAAAGTGCATTAGAAACACTTTGGGCCTGATGAAGCTACATGGAAGATGGCGGATCAGATGTGGGTTGTGTATCCTTCCTTGTTTACTAGTTGAGGCAAAGTATTTTTGGTATGGTGTTTTGGTATATGCCTTGGTATATGTTTTGGTACATTTTTTGGTGACGTTTGGTATATGTACATATGTATACAAATGTAAATACCACAATGAGCTATGTTATAAAGCTCCAATACAAAGTAAGGCTGACATGTCATCATGATGTTATGTTGTTATGTTTCCATGTTGGTTTTCTTCTCAACAGGTTGATCATTGTAAAAACTACATTGAGCTAAGTTATAAAGGTCCTTCGACAATATATTTTTCTTACAACAGTTGTGTGGTTATAGGTTTGTTGATCACCGAGGATGGTGTTCCCCAAAGGGGAAGGGTTCTGTAACAACCCTGATGAAAATTCCATGTAATAAAAGTTAATATAGGAAAAATAATAACCACGATTGATGGGACACTTATTCCAAGTTGAATGTTGGGCAAGACATCCTTGTGTGGGTGTTCATTTGGTTATTAATGGCTAAGGAAATTTGAAAAGGAAATGGCTAAGGCTTTAGAAAGGAAAAATGGCATTTTTGGCACATTTATTTATGAAAATAATGGAAATTAGGATAAAAGGGAGGTGAAAGGTTGCAGGATGCATGTGAGGAGGAAATTGAAGGAAAATAATGGAAAATGAAGAAAATAGAGGCCTCATTCATAAAAGGGCTTCTAAGGATTAGTTGGTATCCTTTTTTCAGTTCAGTTTTGGAGCTCTCTCATTATTCCTTCTCTCTCTCTCATACTCTTGAACACTAAGAGTTTTCTTGGAGCACTATTGGAGGGTGTGGCATACTTGGCTTCTTTGAGCAAGAAGGCAAAGGAAGAGCAGGAAAGTATAAGGGGGCATCGAGATCAGCAACTATAGTGTGTTGAGAAATCTAGGGCATTAGCAATATATGATTTATCTCCTATTAGTGACTATTTGTGAATAATTTATGCTATTTAGATTAGGATCTTCTGCATGTTATATTATTAATGTTCTTCTTCATCAAATAGTAACCAATGCATGAACATAAATAGACAAGAGACACATCATGTAGGCTATGGGACAAGGCCAAAACCTCTCACTCTTTGAGAGGAAAACCCACATAAATTCTTCTTATAGAGATTCCAATTGACGAATACCAAGACCAAGACCCATGAACTATCAGCTGCCTCCAAGATCAAGACACTAACTCTCTTGACTATCTTCTCCTTCCTCCTTTCAGTTCTCCTCATGCATTGAGATCATATCCTTTCTGAGCATAATATGATAGAAACAAACAATTGACACACTTGAGATGGAACTACCATATCACTATCTTTTCACCAAAGTGTACTTACTTTAACATTAGCAAGACACTGTAATATTTTCTTAATGTTAGCTCCTTCACATGACCAAACCATGGCTTCTATACATCATCTAGTTGTGGTATAGATACCCTCATTCAAAATATATGTTTCTACTGTAGAAATGAGACCTTTTACCTAGAGATCCAATCTTCATACTGTCACTATTTACCTGAGATTACAGAGAGACATATCCGGCCTTCTTTCATTGTAGAGATCTGAACTATATCATAGAGAAACTTTCGTTGTCTCTTCTCTTTTGTCCAAACTATGTACTATGATATGACATCTGAATTCCAGAGGGATCCATATTCCCTTGACTATATTTGAATTGTTTACTTCTAGTTGTTCACCCAAAGTCATGAAGATGTTCTAACTTCAGTTTATCACCTCATCTGAACTACAGAGAGCTATCTGAATAATTCTCTATTCTTCCCATTCGAAAAACTCAAAGAGGTATGCAAAATATATGTCCTGAGGAATAAGCAAAGTTTGCTATATATAGTGAACTGTCCATTATATTATGTCTTGAGGAATCATTGTGTCTTCATAAGGTAAACCAATGTGTTCTTTACTTCATCTTTGAAATTGACATGAGGAAGAGAGCTAGTTCTTGTCATTGGAGAGATTCTAGATAGTCCTATTAACTCAAATACATTTTTTACATGCCCAAGAAGGGATCTTCATACATGAGATAGACTCTTTGAATTTTAATGATCAATCCTAAGGCTCTCAATGGGAGCCATCTAAAATAAAATCACTTGCTCATGAAGCCCACGAAGCAAGGCTTACAAAAATAATTTTAATTTCTTCATTACATCATTTACAAAATTCACAATTACATGTCATTATGAAGATCAAACTTAGTGAAACTTTTCAATGCTCCCTCTTAACTACGGAGGTATTCATAATGGTACTTGTTCATTCTCACTCTGAAGAATTTCTCATAAGAAGAATCAGATTGGTAACCCATCTGTCTAGTGTCATATCAACCAACATTGTCACATAGAAAGGCCTTGACTAACGTCTCTTTCCACATGATGAGAGCACAATACTGGTGAGACCAATGATTCATAGACACCAAAATAATTCTTTCTCAAGGTACATACTCTACTCTGGTTTTCACAAAGTATGACCTTGTTTGGAATATTCTTATATTGGATAGCTAGTCCTCAAAGAATATCGATCCATGACTACTCTTATCTTGGATTCCCTATTTTATCCTCAAATAGTATTAGATACTAGATGATTACCCAATCCTCGATACTGTCTTCCCAGGTGAAGATCAAAATGATGTGTGTATCTCTCCCTCTCAATTAGGGAGGACATATCAATTCCAATAATGGAATGTATTCATTCCTACATAAGTGTTGGCTTGTGGGGTGATCCAAAATGGATCTTGGATAGACTTCTAAGTCTAAAGTGTTCCTCACAGTGGAAAATGGAAGTCTAAGGATGCTCCTAGAAAAAGTATCATTGCTTATATATTTTCATTTTGAATCTACTGCAATTTGAATGGGCTAAAATGGACTTCGAATGCAGAAGTTATCGCAAAACGAAGTTTTCCTTTGTCCTTTGAAAAGGAGAAAATCTTCTAAAAATGGCATAAAAGGCTTTATAAAGGAAAATCTTATCGGAGTGGTCCAAGAGGCAGACTTAAAGCAGAGGCAGAAGAGACCCTCCCAATTACCAATCCCTGACATATCGGGTCGAAGGCAGGCATATGCAAGAATATAAGGAAATGACCTTGGGCCGATACGACATTATGATCGTCGATATCGGCATCGGCGAATCGGCGTTAGCAATGCTATGAGATAAGGGAAGGAACCCCAAGGCTATGTGACATGCAATTGCGAAATATCGCATTGCAACATTGTATCGCAACAATATAAAAGGGGTTGATACCATAGGCGACATGCAATTGTCGATCTGCGGTGTGCAATCTCAGCCGTCAGATCGGAAATGAGATCAACAGCTAGGATTAAATCAACGGTCAGGAGATTGGAGATCCTTGACACAAAGGGCTGATGCGATAGTGATATGCGATGCAATTTGGACCATTCGATCCAGGATCAGATCAACAGTCCAGATTAAATCAACAATCAGTGATCGGTGATCATCGATAGTAGGGCTAATGCAAGTGCGATTGCGATAAGTGATAAAGGCCACACCCGATGGGGATTATAAATCCGATTACATAATTTTGGAAGTCCAAGAATTCAGATTTTCTGTGTTATCTCGTGTATTTTGGATTTTGGCCATGCGATGATGAATAGTGATATTGTGACTAATGGCAGACCCGATAGGGTTATAGGGGCGATTTAATGAAATTTCAAGTCCAGAATTCATGCCCGATAGTGTAATTTCAGGAAAATCTCTGTGTATTGGATTTTTCTCCATTTTCAATTTTTTTCCTAGAAGAATGCCCTAATCCCTCTGTAACGACCCTTAATCATTGTGCCACACTAGTAGGCATTTCTGGTAGAAAATTATGTGTTTGAAGCCACAGAACCAGATGGCCAGTTGAATAGACAATGCACAGAGAAGCCACGAAGCAGCAGGGGAGTAGTGACATGTAAAGAAATGGCTGGGGAAGCCACATAGCGAAGAAAATACCTCAAAGGAGCTAGAAGGCCCAATTGATAGAGTTGTTAGCGAGAGCTAGAGGTCGTTGAAGGAGAGCTGTTAGCTACGTTAACGAAAAGCTAGAGAGCATGATTGATAGGAAGCAAATCTGCTAAAGGTCGCTAGAACGTTGCTAAAGGTCACTTGGAGGTCAATCAAACCATTGATGCACGCAGAGGCCAAGAGAGAGCTCAAAGAAGCTAGATCTAAAGAGCTAGAGCCAGAGCCAAGAGCCAAGAGTTAGAGCTAAAGTCGAGAGACAAAGCCAGAGCCAAATCCAGATCCAGAGCCAGAAAGCTGAGAGCTTCAGAGCCAGGGATAAGATGGTGTTCTAAGCCCATTGTGTTCTGTGTATACCAGCAGAGTTGAGCATGGAGCTTGTAAAAGAACTGCTGCCATAATCCCAAAGAGCCTAGTCTTGTTGACTAGAGCTCAAGGAGATGTAGCACAAGAGTTTTGGGTGAACTCCAAATTAATATTGCTGTCATGTATGTTGTTTTATTGATGCATCTTGGTGCCATGTGTGTGTTGCTTATTTGCTGCTTTAGTTACTGTCATATGTATTTTACACTAGCATAAGCAAGTGAACTTACAACACAGAACGGTTTTTAAACAAATATAAGCATACACCTATGTTCAAGCACATTATTAATTCCACATTGGTTAATCAATAAATCTTAGGAATATTTAAGCTTTGGAAGTGGGAGAGGTTCTTGTAAGCTCACAAGAAGCTTTTTGCACCCCATTTTTAGATTAGGTGGTATTAGAGCCTAAGATTGATTAATCCCACCTTCAAATAAGGTTATATTAGAATGCTTTATTGACAGAGCAAAGACTACTTGTCTGGAAGGTGCTTGGGCAGTCAAGGATTGATTTTCTCATTGATTGTATGCTTGTTGCAGACTGACTATTGTGTGTGTTTCTAGAGGTGAAGGGAAAGCTATTGATAGCTCAGTCCAGGAAGGACAAGAAAGAAGAAGGGCTGAAGGCATTCTTCTATCCCGAAGGACCTCAAGGCAATCCTTGAAGTGCAGGAGGTTTGTTGCAAAATGTTTCTGAATAATCTTTTTATTAATCTTGTTTGGAATTCTTTTGTTCATTGGTATAATGACAAATTCTACAAGTGAGTCCTCAAAATCTTCTTTCCTCACAAGATTCTTTGATGATGACATGAAGAAATACTTGTTCATCATGATGGACAAGGTGAGAGAAATGCATGAGGATGGAAGGAAGAGAAACATACTTAGAGAGAAGTTGAATTCCGTGGAGGAAGAGAAGCAGATGCTTTCTGACAAATTGTAGGAAATGGAGAGGCAACTTCATATTGCAAATATGAACTTGAAAAGGATGCATGAGTTGGATACATAGCTCTTTGTTTCCAAAGAAGCCTTAGTCAAGTATTAGCTTGAAGAAGAGGTAAACAATTCCTGTTTGTCTTCAAATTCTTCTAAGAATTCTTATGTTGGTTCTTTTGAAAAACATACCAGAGGCATAGGTTCCAAGTTAATGTCCAAGATGAGATATGAAGGAAAAGGATTGGGTAAACATGCATAGGGTATTGTTGAACCAATAATGATTGAGGAAAGGCCTAAGTATTTGGGTCTTGGCTATGGATAGTCTTATGGAGATAGTTCCAAAGCTGCCATGAAGGCCATTGAAACAACTCCAAGAAGGAGTTGCATTGTAGGTCTTCTACCTCAAGAGTGTGAAGATTGTGTTCAGGAGGAATGCAATAGCTTGAAACATCATTTGTAGGATGTAGGTGTTCAACAACACACACTTGAACAAAGAGTCGTGGAAGCTCTAACAACCTTGAAGAGATTGATGGTGTTCGAAAGGGAGCCACTTCTTCATTTGATTCACCTCCTCATGAAGGCAATAAAGGTGAAAGAGAAAGGTATAAATTTGCTTCTAATCATCTTCCATTTTATTTTTCAAAGCATGATAAATTTCCACATAGATATGGGAAAAGAATTGCATGTTCTTTTTTTGGTTTGGATAACCATCATGTTTCTAGATGTTGGAAGAGAATGGCCACATATAGGAAAATTTTGAAGGAAAAGAAGCAAGAAGCCAAAGGTCCATTGGACAAGGAAAATCATGCTGTCAAGAGGATGCACATGTATTGCACTTACTTCCATAAGAAAGGGCATCTTGCTGCAAAGTGTTGGACTCTGAATCCAACAATGCTTCCACAAAAGTTGAAGAAGGTGGAAAGAGAAGATGGCAGAAATGGAAAGGAAGATTCCATGGATGATGTGTTTCAGGCTGATTCACATGTTGATGCTAATCTACAGACAAAGGAAAGACCTTTGAAATGGATTGGTAATAAATGGTTAGAGTTTTTATCCAATTAAGATTGCATGTCTATTGATGCATCTATTTGCATTTCTTTGTTAATGAAATGCAAGTTGCAGGATTTTACCAAGAAGGTGAATGGAGAAGTTGGGTAGGAGACTCACTTTGTTGCTACAACATTATGTTCATTTCAACTTCGAAAGTACAATGTTCTTAAGCGAAAGTTGAAAGATGAAATACATGCACAGGCATGATGTGCATGAACATAGGGAGTTTGATGATTTCCTTGTATTTGAACATGTGTGTGTGTAATTAACTTGCAAGGTTGATTGCTTTGACATGCATGTGATGCAATACTAACTTGGGAAAATTTGGTATGGTCTCCAAGATGGAGATAATGATGAAGTGGTTCATCTTTTGAAAAAGAGTCCCAAAGGTATTTTTCTACATGCTTGACTTGAAGGGTCATTTGTTTTAAAGGCATGTTTTGTGGGCTTGTTATCTATTCCATCACTTGTATGCAGATGTAAGACATGGAGGTGTTCACAAGATGTGAAAATCTATTTCTTTTGTTGAAGCAGGAGTTTAGGCCATCCAGTTGTTGTCTGTGTTTCTATTGTTGTTAACAATTGTTGTTGACAACTTTTCAAATAGGTACAAATGAAAATTTTGTGAAGAAGATGTAACTTCACATTTTTTTGAGCCACCTTGGATCAATGATCAAGGCAGAAAAAATCAAACTACCTTTTGTGACCTTCTCAGCAGGAGTTCTACAAAAAGGGAAGGAGGAAGGTAGTTCTTCCCAGGAGGACTAGCACATTTGGGAAGGAAAGTGGTCAAGGGCTTTGGTTCAGAGGCACTATGCAAGGAAAGTGTGTGGAGGCTGAAAGAAGAGGGTGATGTTACTCTCATTTACTGTTCAGATCAGTATATCAGTCTTTTGGAGACCAAACGTTATTTTAGTGGGAAGGAATGATACAAAATTAATCTTGGATCGACTTCTAAGTAAATGAAAGTCTAAGGATGCTGCTGGAAATAGTCCCATTGTGTAGATATTCTCATTATGAATCTATTGCAATTTGAATGGGATAAAATGGACTTTGGATGCAAAATTTATCGCAAAAATAAGTTTGCCTTTGTCCTTTGAAATGAGGCAAAATCTTCTAAAAATGGCATAAAAGGCTTTATAAAGGAAAATCGCATTGGAGTGGTCCAAGAGGCAGACTTAAAGTAGAGGTGGAAGAGACCCCCCAAATTATTGATCCTTGACATATCAAGTTGAAAGTAGGCATATGCAATAATATAAGGAAAGGACCCCGAGCTAATGCGACATTATGATCGCCGATATCGGTGTCGGTGGATCAGCGTCGATGATGCAATGAGGTAAGGGAAGGAACCCTAGAACTATATGACATGTGATTGCAATATATCGCATCGCAACATTGTATTTCAGCGATGTAAAAGGGGCCAATACCATATGTGACATGCGATTACCAATCTGCGGCGTGCAATCTCAGCCACTGGATCGGAAATGAGATGAATGGCTAGGATTAAATCGACAGTCGGGAGATAGGTGATCCTTGACACAAACGGCTGATGTGATAGCAATATGGAATGTGATATGGATCATTTGATCGGGGATCATATCAATGGTCCAAATTAAATTGGTGATTGGTGATTGATGATCCCTAATAGCAGGGCTAATGCGATTGTGATTGCGATAAGTGACAAGGGCCAGACCCGATGGGGATTATAAGCTTGATTACATAATTTGTTAAGTCCGGGAATTCAGATTTTCTGTGTTATCCCATGTATTTGGTGTTTTGGCCATGCAATGATGCAATAGCAATATTGCAACTAATGGCAGACCTGATAGGGTTATAGGGGCGATTTAATGAAATTTCAAGTCCAGAATTCATGCGAGATAATGTAATTTCAGAAAAATATCTGTGTATTGGATTTTTCTCTATTTTTGGGTTTTTGCCTAGAAGAAGGCCCTGATCCCTCTGTAACATCCCTTGATCAATATGCCATGCTGCAAGTGGGCGTTTTTGGTAGACAATGATGTGTTTGAAGCCATAGAGCTGCAGAGCCAGATGGCCAGTCGAACAGACAACATGCAAAGAAGCCACAGAGCTGCAGGGGAGTAATGACACGTAGAGAAATGGTTGGGGAAGCTGTAGAGATAGGAAAATGCCTCAAAGGAGCTAGAAGGCCCAATTTACAGAGTTATTGGTGAGAACTGGAGGTCACTGAAGGAGAGTTGTTAGCTACAAGAGTGAAAATCCAGAGAGCACGATTGATAGGAAACGAAGCTCCTAAAGGTTGCTAAAGGTCACATGGAGGTCGAGCAAACCATTGATGCATGTAGATGCTGAGAGAGAGCTCAAAGAAGCCAGAGGTGAAGAGCCAGAGCTAGAGCCAAGAACCAAGAGTCAGAGCCAGAGTCGAGAGCCAGAGCTAGAGCTAGAGCCAGAGCCAAAGCCAGAAATTCGAAAGCTTCAAAGCCAGGGATAAGATGGTGTTCTAAGCCCATTGTGTTCTATGTAAACCAGTGGATTTGAGTGTGGAGCTTGTAAAAGAACTACTGCCATAATCCCAAAGAGCCTAATCAATTTGACTAGAGCTCAAGGAGACGTAGCACAAGAGTTTTGGGTGAAATCCAAATTAATATTGCTGTTATGTGCGTTGTTTTATTACTGCATCTTCCTACCATGCGTGTGTTGCTTATTTGCTATTTTACTTATTGTCATATGTATTTTATACTAGAATAAGAAAGTGAACTTACAACACATAACAATTTTTAAACAAATATAAGCATACACCTATGTTCAAGCACATTATTAATTCCACATTGGTTAATCAATAAATCTTGGGAATATTTAAGCTTTGGAAGTGGAAGAGGTTCTTGTAAGCTCAAAAAAATCTTTCAGCGCCCCATTTTCAGATCAGGTGCCTGATCCAGGTTCAAAGTTAGTTAGAGAAAGAAATCCCTACACTATTGGCCCTTTTAGCATCATCCCATGGAGTGCGGACCGAGGTCTCACCCAAAGCAACATGGGGGGATGCTAGAACCAAGTTTCCGCACCCTGAGATGGTCATGATGTCATTTTATTCCTTGTACTCCTACCTTTGTGTAGGTTACTTAGTTCTAGGGCTTTGTCTACCTAACCCCTTATTCCTCCTTTTGATATCTCTGCGAAAGGGTATGATTGGCCTTTACGCAACCCTAACCTTCGATCTAGACACTTTCGCGTTGCCAAGGTAGGGTATTGCATAGATTGTCAAGTTATCCAAAGAATATTACTTATTTTATTACATACTCATAATTAGCACTGTGTAAACAGATATCCTTATCTGCGTTCAGTTAACCAACATAATTATACACATTCGCACATCACATAAGAATTATAAAGGATATTCATACATAACATGTCAAGATGCATTAACAGGAACAAAGACATAGAAATTGCATAATACTTCTCTTTTTTTATATCTTCCAAGTGATTACAAACTCTATCCACCTTGAGCACACAGCTGCAGGGGTCCGCCCACTCAGTTGCATACTTCTACCCTAGGCCTCTGTGCACTTAGTTGTAGAGCCTTTATCTACACTATGACCTAGAACTTAGACTTCTTACTTCAGAGCTATGACTCTCTTACCTATCGCTAACTCTAAAATACTTAGAGCTTAACTCTTTTTATACAAGCCCATGGTCCATGGACCATGGGTAGATCTTTTACAACCGACTTTACTTTACAAAAATAAGGGCGCACAACCCTTTATGACTTATGACACCTTCGCACTCTGTGACCACAAAATGTGAAGTCTTTACAAGTTTATTACAAAATTTGACCAAAACATGGGCTTTTAGGCCCAAAACTGTCCTTTGGGGGATCCCGTTCCTAATAGGCCCCCACACAAACATCACGACTTTCCCTTGATTCACTTGGTAGGTGCAGAGATCTTTGTGTAAAGCCCTTCTAGCTTGACATGTATGACCGCAACCTCGGCCATGCTCTTAACTACCGCCTACTTTGCATCTTCCACCATCTTCTTACTCACTGCTCCTACGCTATCAGCCTGAAGCATTTGCTGCATCACTTGCAGAGTCATAAGATTTCGTTCGACAGATCTTGTCAGCGTAAGCCTCATCCAACCAAGGCTTCAGTATTGCCTCCAACATTGCTTCCTTCTGCAATGCTGCATCCACCTGTTCCTTTAGCTGCTTGGCCTCCTACAGCTTGGCTAGTCTCTATGTCAGTGTGATGGTTCACGCTGTGCCCTTAACCTCATCATAGATTTGTTGCATCTCGTGTGCTTCTGTCTCTAGCCATTGTACATTAGGGTCCTCCTACAAGCTAGTCAGGACCTCAAATGACTATTCAAGAAATTGCGTGCAGTCTGCTACTACACTATCCACTGCTGCTACTACTTTTGTGAGAGGGGTCACCTGTTGTTCTTTTACTTCTGGAGGAGTTGAAGGCTAGGCCCTCAACTATAACTCCATAATTTGTAGGTTAAACTCCAACTGAACCCGAGTCATCTTAGTACAAGTGTCATGCACCCCTGTGGCTAGCTTATAGATGCAGACCTCAACTGGATCCTCCTTCGGAATGGCCAACTTGGGGACCATTCGGCATGCCTCCTCAATGACCTACATAATCTGTTTGCTTTGATTGGTCGCCTCGGTCTCAATGGCGATGGAAACATTTCTCTACAGGGCCATCTACTCATTGTTGATCTGTTGTTCACTGATCACATGGAGGGCGCAGTGCTCACAGACCCTCATCTCTGCAATCACTCTGTCCTATAAGAGGTGGAAGGCTTCTCACGGGAATGATTCCAGGTTCAACCCTACTCCCTTTAGGGCATTGACAATGGGCCTGTCAGCCTCATTCTCTGTGGTTAGTGCTCCATCAGGTAGCACTATCACACTAGATGCCTTCACGCGCAGCATATCAGCAGCCTTTGAAGTACCAATAGCTAGGCTCATAGACACCATGCCAGCCTATGACATGTGGATCTTTAGCTCTTGCAACCCTATCTGGATAGCCCCCAGGATGATCTTCTTCCGCTGCTCAAAGGCCTCCACAGTGACATCCCTCACTGTGTCACTAATATCATGTAAATAGCTCTATGTTAATGTGATGGGGTCCAGTGAGGTCTTGGTCGCCTTTGACTTCTTTCTAGGCCCTCCCTTCTCCAAATCTCTTGGGCGCCTACTACGGGCAGATGTCTCTTGAGGGTCTGTGTCTTGTTGTTCTGTCTCCTCCTCTGTCTCAGGTGAAGGCAACCTCACGCCTTTGTCAAAGCCTCGCCCTGTCCCACCTATCTACTTCCCTGCCTACTGCACGGCCTCGCGCTCTACCTAGGCCCTATCAACAGCCTCATTTTTCCTCTTCTTAGTTAGATGTGTCATCTTAAGCTTGGCCTCCTCCTTTTTCTTCTGTGTAGTGGAATTGCTCCCACCCACTACCAAGTCTACTGTAGAGTGCCACTCTACTAGCCATTGATCAAGCACCGCATCAATGGCATCATCCATTGTCAAATAGGGCAAGTCGTACTATTTCTACGAAGGGTCCTTCCATGCCCTAATGGATACTCAATGGAAGTCATCTTTGAATTCGGCGTAGCCCTGTAGGTTGGTGTACATCATAGGCGACAATCATGGTTTGCAATTGATGGCCATCTGGATGTTCATCTGCATTAAGATCCAAAAGATCTTGCTACACTGACTCGTTGCGCATCCTTGGTCACCCACAGTGAGGCATACTTCACTGCTTCTAGGAGGTCTAGCGTGACCGGAGGGAATTGGCTATCCTCTAGCAGCTCCCATGCTACCAACACAATTGACAGTAAGAGCCACACATAGTAGAACGTCTTGCTAAGCTCTTGTGCTTCACGGAAATTCAACAAGAACTCTCCGTGAAGGTAGTCCAACTACATGAATTAGACTCCTTCAACACATTGTGCTATGAGTGCGATGAGAAGTATTGTCACCTCATTGGTGTGAAACTTCCTCATCACCTTCCCCGATAAGATCTATGTGGCCACCTTCACAGAGGGGTTACAGATGCTACATATAGCGTATCTGCATGGCTTCTTCACCAATTAAAATTTTTCTTTCATTGATTCTGTGAGAGCCTACTCGCCACCTTTTTTGACAAATATTGTTGGGTGTGGAGCCTAATTATCTTATGTATTCAAAGGTATCACCGCATTGGACCCCAGTTCAAAATGGGGTGGCAATGTCGCCCATAAAATATTCGCTATAGGGGGATCCAGGGGGGGTGGCTGCGACCTTTTGGGAGGCCCTCCCTAGCGAGGGGATCGAGGGTAGCACCCCCAAAGCTAAGAATAGATGTAAAATTTCCTTGTAAAATGTTGTAATTTCGTAGTCAATCTGGGCCATTCATTAGGTGGAGATTTGATGGTATAAGTTATATTTAATTTAGGGTTTTTTCCCTAGAAGGCAACCCCTTGCTATATATGAGTTAATTGTATTGTGTTTATATAGATCTGCATTCTAAGTGAGGAAGAGAGAGGAGATTGAGAGCAAAGAGGGAATTACAACGGATCTGCTATAGGTTGTATTTCTTCAGTTTGCTAGATAATATAAAAGGAAGGACTGATTGTTTCTTCGTGGATGTAGCCCAAACTGAGTGAACCACTTATATCCGTGTCTCTCTTGTTTTATGTGTTTTCTGTGTTTATATTTTTGCAATATTTTATGGGTTCCATTTCTCTGTAATATATAATTTTCTAACAAAGATCATGGTTAGATTCTCTCATGTATATGGAGATCGCATTATCTGATGAATCAACCTATCTGTGATGGATATCGGCTCCTCTAGCCATAGGCATCCATCATGCACCAAGCATAGTAACTTCTTGATGACCAAAACTGTCACCGAGGTGTGGTTGTAGCGTGGCACCCAAAGCAGGTTGAGAAACAGTACCTCTTCTACCCGCTTGAACAACCTCCTCCACTCCAATGCAGTCATTTCGGTATTGGTATCAGTGATGTAACACATTAGCTATTTGGTTTCCAGGTGTGGGAACTTCTTGTGATCCACCAAGTCCTCTTCTTCAAGTTTCAGTAGTAGCACTCGTGTCAAGTGCGGTCCATCGAAAACAATTTTTTCCGACAACAAAGGGGTTTGCAGGGGAGTCTTAATCTCATCGATGTTATTTGGCAGCTTGGTCTTAGGCATGTGTGAAGGGACATACTCTGACAACCGAGTAATAAGGTCCACACCCTCGGTTTCAACCTCCTCTACATCGAATCCCACATCCTCATTTCCCATCTAGATGTCTTCAATGTCTTCCTCCTCCGGCTCCAAGTTTATAACTTTTCCCTTCTCCTGTGAGGTGGGCTTCGGTGGGTTTCTCCTTGGTGATGCATGCAGCAGTATGGCAGTATGCTTTCCCTTTTTATCCTTCATGGTTTCTTTAGTTGGGGTCGGCTTCAGTCTCGGTGTTCACAGTGATTTAGGGACTTTAGCAAGCATCTAGGAAACCTTTGGAGCAACTACTTCTGCCTCCATCTCAACCTCTAGTATAGACTCATCTCCTTTGGTATCTCTAGCTTGTGTGGGTGATGACATGATTTTATGCAAGAACTGTTGTGTTTCTGTTAGCAAAGTCTCAAATATTTTTGTAGTGATCAAAAGTTTGTAGTGCTCACGATTCATGTGTGCCTGAGAGCTCAACAACTCAATTCTCAAAATTCCAAGTGGATTTCGTTGGACAACCACTTGTAATTTATAGGGCATTTGAATTCAAATCTAACCATTCCTCCCAAATTCAGTTCATTAATGTTGGATTGGCGGCAGATTTTCAAGGATCTAAGCCATAAATTTCATCTTCAATGCGGCCACCTACTCCATTTGGTTGCATTTCAATCATAAAATCATGAACAGTGACTTTAATAGTCACTTTTCAGTTGACCTGAACGATTTTTCCCTGGGTAGCGCAGCTCCCTTTGCACTGCTGCGAACCCTGTGACACTTCCTTGCTTCACACAATCCTCCAATTACATAGCTTCCCAACCTGGGAGTGTAGTTTATAGTCTCGCGCCTCCTTTCAACTACCTAGAGCGCTAAGACTATGCTACCTTCATTTAGTCACATGGTCGGACCACTGGTGTATGGCTTCAATCGACTGCCATTCACCTTTCCTAGGAAGGGATCTCCATTCAATTTGACTAGCTATATCGCTCCTCCATCGGTAATCTCCTTAATGATATAGGGCCCTAACCAGTGCATCCTGAACTTCCCTAGAAATTTATCAAACTTACTATCATATAACAAAACTAGATCATTTACCTTAAAGGTGCGCAACTTGATGTGTTGATCATGCCATGCTTTTTTGCACTGCTTTTGGATAGTGTATCCTTCTGGGGCAGTTCCTGTCGTTAGGAAGTGTATTATATCTTCAAAATGACCATTTGTGATGTGAATTGAAAATAGTTGCGCGTTAGGCAATCCCTTAGTGGGCTCTTCCCCTATTTCACTGCATGAAAGATGGTCTGGTCCCATGTTCAGTCATCTAGGCTTCACAATAACTTCAAAATCATACTCCTGGAATAATAAGAGCCACCTATAGTTTCTTCCCCCGAACATAGGTTTATTGACCAAGTACTTTAGCGCGAAGTGATCTATATACATCTTAAAAAGGCTTCCTAGCAAGTACTGCCTAAACTTATGGAGCACATACACCATGGATAACTGTTCATGTTTGGTGGTGGAATAGTTCTTCTCCACCTTAGATAATATTCCGCTTGCAAACACGATAGGATGCTCCAAGTCTTCTCCCCCAGCCTGTGTCAGTACTGCTCCTAGCGTTATACATGACACATCGACATGGACATGAAACTCCTTCTTCCAGTTAGGGAATACTATGATTGATGCAGTGACCATATTTTCTTTCAATACATCCAGGCTCCTTTTATAGTCCTCATTCCAGCAGAATGTGACATACTTCTTCAATAACTTTTCCATAGGCGTGATGATCTCAGCATAGCCTTTGATAAAATTTCTGTAATATCCTGTATGTCCTAAGGTAGCACGTAATTGTTTCACACTCCGGCACCTACAAGTTCAATCTCACCACGATCTTCGTGGGGTCTACCATCAATCCCTGTTTGCAAATCACATGACCCAACAGGGTCCCAAAGGGAACACAAAACAAGCACTTCTTCAGATTGAGCACAATCTGGTATCTTCGATAGGTATCCAACATTAGGCACAAGCTTGCTACATGGATTTTCACCAGCACAAACACAATCCAATCATCAAAGTATACTTCTAGGAACTTATGAGTAAACTCTTTGAACGCAGCAATGACTACATGTGAGAAAGTCGTAGGCACATTCTTTAATCCAAATGGAATTACAGTGTACTGGAAACAACCCCATAGTCATGAAGGTTGTCTTTCTCCTATCGTCCGATGCGATTTTGATCTGGTGGTAGCCCGAGAACCCAACAGTGAAGGAATATGTTTCCTGGCCACCTACATTGTCCAACACTTCATCAGTGAATGGAGTTGGGAAAGGATCATGTACACAAGCGTCATTCAACTTTCTGAGATCCACGCATATTCTTATTTCATCCTTATGATTCTTCTCTTGTACCACCATTGGGCTTACCCAGTCAGATTCTTCCACAGGCTCAATGATGCTTGCCACAAGCATCTTGTCTAGCTCTAAGTGGACCTTTTCCTTATACTTTGGATTGAGATGGTAAGGCCTTTTCTTAACTAGTTTCGTGTCATGCTTCAAGGTGATATTCATAACACCTAGGTCCCCAATTATCCATTTTAGATCCATAACCTTGGTAGGGAATAAATCTTTTTATACGCAAAGTAATTCAATGACCTTATCCACCATCACATTGTCCCAGTAATTTACAATATTCATGAATTTAGGTTCTGCCTCCATACCAATGTTTACTTGTCTTGTTTTTGGTGGCTTTGTTATATCAGGATTCTCAATTTTCAGTCCTTCGACCTCGCGGTGTCCTTCTTCTTTAGGGATGTTAATATTTCATGGATCCTCATCCTCTTCAGTAGTTACATTTTAACATTCTAGTGCATGACTCAGTTGAGTAGCCCACTCAGGTCGAATCAGGTATAAAAGATCCTGTAGTATCTTGAAGATTGTTGCTTTCACCTCTTATAGCGCCTCATCAATACTATCAAATCTATCTTCAAAACTGAATGTCATTATGAATCCTTCGTGTATAATATCCCATTCACCTGTACCATGGAAGAGCTTTGTTTCCACATACCAATTCATCGAAACGACATCCAGGGTGTGACAGAACAAGTGCACCCATTCAAGCTAAGGATTTTCTCCATAATCCTAAGCCCATTTGTCTAAGTGCGCGTGTGGGTCATCCTACCCATCATACTTGTCTGCCATTAACACCTTTAGCTTCCCAAAGTAGGTTCTCATCATATTCCTACATTCATGCTAATCATTGAAGCTTCCCTTATGCGTACCCCACCATCTTGCAAGTGTAGCATGCAATGCGTAGTCCAACACCTGGAAGCACTACTTTTCTGGTACCTCCCTCTCAAATCCATCCAAAAAGATATCTACATAATTCAGGGCATCATAAGTAGGAAAAATTTTTACCTCTGACAAAACACAATGCAACGATTGGGTCATGATGTTGCAATTCAGCGTAGTCACTTCATGTAACTGCTTTTTCTAGTGTTCTAACTCTTCACTGAAGTCCGAAGTGCAGGAACTCTCACGATCCCATTTAATTCGTCCATTCGCAGTGGGATTCACCCAATATTGGTCTCATGCTATTATCTTATAGATATAGTCCAAATCATCATTGCTCTCATAATCACGAACTGGTTCAGTATAGCATGATCCTTCAGCAAGATCTAGGGGTACAATTACGCGTAGTGATTTCTTCTCAAATATCATCTCTCATTTCTTTAGATTGATTACCCCATTCATATCAGTAGCCTAATCAATTCCTAGGAGCGCAGGATAGGGATTTTTGTCATCCACAATTTCTATCACTTCAAAGTGAGGTAGTGCGCTTGCACCTTCAATATCCACAATCACCCCCTATAGCCGCCCCATGGGGATGATCTTCTTCTGATTTTCCATTCTTAGCTGAATTAGAGACCATTGCAGCATGGGTCTCCCCATCCGTTCCCAAGTCTATTTCGGTAGGAAATTCACATCTAACTTGAGGTCCAAGATAACCTGATCCATTTCATACTCTCCTATCTACACGGTTAGTCTCATTTCCCATCTGGTCCTTGTTTTATGATTACCAAGCTTTCACACTATGCGCAGCTCAACCAAAGTGTTTCCGTTGCATCTATTTATGAGCTCCTGTAGCCCCTTCACAGCCTTGCTATCATGAAATAACTTCATGCAGGTCCCTAAGAAAGTTGTAAGCATGGAAGGGTCCATCTCCTGATCAGGGTTATCCATGCTTCCTGAGGTGGAGGCCTCAGTGAAGCTCTTCTTCGCCTCCATGAATGTTTCACGTGCACTCTCCAAATCAAACTCAATCTCCTTAGGTAGAGCTTTGCAAACCCATGTAATATTTTCGAGATGTTTCCCCTTGTCATCTCCTATCATGATTTCGCTTCGGAACAATATATTCACATTTGGATCCTCTTCCCATGGCTCAAACCTCATCATTTGCAGGTTCTGAGTCAGCGAAGGTGGTAGCACCCCTTTGTCATGTATCCTAGCTATCAGCGTAGGACAATATTCTGTTTCATGATCAAACAGAGTGAAATACTTGCATGATGGATGTGTAGGTGTTGGCTTAGTGGGGCCTGACCCAGGTTCAAAAGTGATTTAGCCAAGAAAATCCTGGTACTATTAGCCCTTTCGGCAATAGTCTGTGGAGCGTTGACTGAGGTCTCACCCAAAGTAGTATGGGAGCATGCTAGAACCAGGTTTTCACACCCTGCGAATGTCTGATATGAGGTGATTTGTACGTGGCCCAAGCTTCACACTTACTGTGATATGCACACCTATGGATACCTCGTGCCCTATCATATTATCTTCACGCAGTTCTAACCGCAGTGTGACCAATGTTATTTATCCAAGTCTTCCTTAATTAAGTTATGTTAGCTAATTACTTAGATTCTTTTCATGTATATGCATCCATACAAGTATATATCAATTTGCGTGCAGTAAATAAGCAGAGTAAAAGTAATTCACAACATCAAAGTACAGATTCAAGAATAGATGCACAAAGTAAACATCTCTTTATTATCTTTCAATCCCATTACAAACTCAACTCCGCCCTAGCACTCAGCTACAAGGGTCCGCGCACTCAACTATTGACTCTATTAGGCCTCTGCGCACTCAGCTGTAGAGCCTCTACCTACTACTATGACCTAGTAAACTTTATATCCAACCTTAACCTTGAACCATGCCTTCGCTATTCTATCTATTCTTAGTTCACTACCTTTACACTTAGAGCCTCACTCTATTTATACAGTCCCATGGTCCACGGACCATGGGTAGGCTGACACAACTTTACATTAAATTACAATATTTTATGGTGGATAGCCCTATGACTCATCCTAGACCTTGCGCTCTACACCCACAACTTGCAAAGTCTTACAATATTATTGACCAAAACTTGGGCTTTGAGCCCCAAAACATGCTATGGGGGATACCATGCCCAACAGGCCCCTAACACAATCATCGTGACTCATCCCAAGTCACTCTACTGGTGTGGCGATCTTGGCATGGAGCCCCTCCAACTCTGCCTGTGTTGCGCGAAGGTCTGCAACGCACTCATCTGTCGTCTGCTGGATCTGCTCTACTCTTTTGGCCAAATGCTTATTGTCAGGGGAAAATTCCTAACTTAAGGTATGCATCACCTTCATCTTTGTGAGATTTCCTTCGATAGTGCCAGTGATGAGTAACGCCTCATCAATCCAAGGTTGGATGTGTGCTTTAAGTGCTACTCTTTTTGTCATGCGACATCCACCTGTTCCATCAATGCCTTCGCCTATTGTAGTTTCACCAGCTGTTGGGTCAGAATAACTATATACATCATTCCGTGCATACTCTCATACTATACTTGAAGCTCCCGCACCTCTATTTCTAGTCACTATATTGTGGGGTCCTCCAGTAAGGAAGTGAGGACCGCGAAGGATTCTTCCAACATCATAGTATAGGTCTGCACTGCCTATCCTATTTCCTCCAACCCTTTTGGATAGTGCCCATGCCCTGTTCCCTAACTTTTGGGGGCATGGATGACTATGCCTTTAATCACAGTTCAAAAATCTGGAAGTTGAGGTCCAGTTGTATCCAGGTTATTTCCTCCTTTACCTTGCGGAATCCACTGGCTAATTTGTAAATTCATACTCCTAGTCTTGGATCTATCACAATTTCTAGTTCTGGAACATGGTGACATGCTTCCTTTACTATTTGCTCTAGCTATTGATTCTACGCCAATGCTTCATCGTGTTGTAGACTAAGTTGCTCGATGTTGATTTTTTGTTTGTTGAGCATCTATACTGTGCAACCTTCCATAGTGCGGAGTTTTTCTATTGCTCTATCCTATAGTTGGTATAATGCATCCTGCGCGAGGGAATCCAAGTTTAGGCCAAGTCCCTTGATCTGGTCAACTTTGGCTCTATCCTCCATACCTTCCCCTATTAGTGCTCCTTCCGATAGCATGATGGTGTTAGTCATTTTGGCCCACAACAACTTCTCCATTTCCCATGTACTTGCGGCACCGTAGGCGGCTACCATTCCTTCCTATGGGGGCCACACTTGAAATTCCTACAGCTAGGCTCTGAGGGCCCCCAACACATTTTGTTGTTCCATCATTGATTCTTGGAGCTCGTCCTTGGTGACCTCACGAACTATGTCGCCAGTGTTGTAGAGGTCACCCTCTATCAGTGTAATAGGTTCACTATCTAGTTTGCAAGCCCTGGTCTTCTTCTGTGAGCCTGCTTGTTCCATACTGCGCCGCCATTTCAATTGTGTAGATGTCATGCTTGGGTCCATGCCTTTTGCTATGTCCTCTTTTCCTTGGCCCATGGTCAAGTCCAAGCCTCCTTCCTCCCATGTCGTGGTGGCCCCTGTTGCTTGTGCTATTGTTGCTTTTTCGATGGTCTTGGTCTGCTCTACGATGGCCTTTGCTGCCTTGTGAAAAGCCCTTACCTCCACAACCAATTGCTCATTGTGTTTCTACTGAGCCAGTAGCTTGGTGGTATCCCTTTGTTTTTGTACCGCTATCTTATCACACACCGCCAGATCCAGGGCACACCACTCGGGAGGCCATGAGTCGAGCACAATGAAAATAGCATCATCAATCGCTATGAAAAGAAGTTTGGTCCAGTTCTGTGTCGAATCCTTACACGCCTTAATATACACATTATGCATATATGCCTTGAAGTCTGCAAAGCTCTGCAGACTGGTGTACACTGTAGGGGAGAGGCATGGCCTTTTGTTGATCCACATACGGATGCACGCCTCCATGAGCACCCAGAAGGTCTTAGTCTCACGGATCCTCATGGCGTCCTTCATAGCCCAAAGCAATGCATACTTTGCCGCCTTTGGTAGGTCATGTTCAAGAGGAGGGAACTGATTGTCCTCAAGCAATTCCCTAGTCACCAATAAGATGGACGAGAGTAAGCACGCGTAGTGAAAGGTCTTGCCCTACTCCTGAACTTCCTTGCAGTTGATTAGAAATTCTTCACAGAGGAATTCAACCTAGTTGAATTGGATGTTCGCTGCACATTATTCTGTCAGCGTGATGACTCTTCAGCTAGCACAATGGCTGTTGCTGGTACCTCATTGTTGCGGCATTTTCTCGTCACCTTCTTGGCCAGCAATTGGGTGGCTATGCGCACCCCTTTTTCTAGAATGCTACTAATTACGTAGCCTCTCCACTTCTTTTCCAACTTGTATTTCTTTTTCATGGCCTCTACAAGCGCCAAATATCTGCTTTTTCCAACTATTTCTGCAGGGTCCCTTTCCTCACAGGGAAGCCGAGAAATCCTGTGAATAAGCTCCGCTGTGATGGGAATAGGTTCCTCCAGCCATAGATACCCCTCATGCACCAGGCACAACAACTGCTTGATGACAAAGATCGTAATCGGTGCGCGATGAAAATGTGGAATCCATAGTAGGTGGAGTAGCCCAACCTTCTCCACACCGCATAGCCATTTCTATGGTTATAGCATTGAAATGGACCCCTCATTGCTTTTTTCATGAAGTTTTCAGTCTGTAAATGTGGGAACTTTTCGCCATCTGCGAGGTCCCAATCTTCAAATTTCATCATGGGCACGTGGCCTAGGACCGAGCCTTCAAACATAATTCCATCTGGGAGGAGTGGGGTTTGGAGTGTGCTCATATTGGCATCCAAATCCTTAGGTACTTTTGCTTTCCCTTTCTGTAGAGGAACATACTCGGGCAGTTTTCCTACAGTGCACATCGATGGGATGTCTTCTTTCATTTCTTCATCCACCTCTATCTCCTCTACGAAAGCCTAGAGGTCTTCCTCCTCATCCTCTGTCTTAAGGTTAATATTCTTGCCCTCGTCTTCCATAGAAATTCTACCAAACCATGGATTTTGCGGGGACATGCGAATTGGTCCCACTGCCTGTGTATCCGTCTTGGGCCTCGGCATTTAGGGATATTTTAGAATTTCCAGTTCATCCCCCACCTGCACTGTAGGGCCCTACGTAGCTTCCTTAGTGTTACTTTCGACAAAACCCACACCTCTCCTAGTAGTTGTCATCTTGTTCGAGCTATATATAGTTGTTTGTGACTTTGGAGGCTCGAACACTACTTGGTGCTCAACACTGTGTGCTCTTTGTAACAACTCAAATCTCAAACAAGCAAGTGTTGTCTCATAGCTAGCCTTGGTAGTTTTATAATGTCTTTCAAATTTGAACTTGACTGTTCCCTTCATTTCTGAGTCATTAATGCATTCTTGGTGGTAGATTGTCCCAAATCTTGTTCTGACTTCGTGCCTTAATTACTCGCCACCCGCTCCTCTTTTTCTTAAATTGGACATCTTGTCATGAATAGGGACACCAACAGTCACTTCCCAACCTACCTGCGTGGTAGCCCAGCCCCCTCTCCACGGTTGTGACAATTGTGACCTATTGATCCTGTGTGCACCCTCCTTATCACGCAGCTTCCTTACAAACTATTTTATAGTCCCACACCCTATTTCAACTGCTTGGAGTGCTAAGACTATGCTCCCTATGGCTAGTCAGGTGGTCGCACCTCCTGTGTGAGACTTCAATTCACCTTCCAGCCTATTCCGTGGGCACTCCTCAATTATCCTTGCGTCAGTCAGTGCCACACGCCCTTCCTTATGCGGTGCACTCCCTTGGTTTCTTTGTTTGGTAAGGTGTGGTCGTAGCCATGGTCGCAGAGTCACAAATTCTTGGAGACAATCTTCTAATCCAATAGTATGGTTGTCCATATCTTGTCTTGTCATTCTTAGTTTGTCGACGAGACACACTTGCGCGATTTCATTATCCAGTGTTTTGATTTCTGCATCCATTAACATGCTTTTATTCCTCAGTCATACCCAATCTTCTTTGATTTCATGAAGCTTAATTTTCCCTCAGCGAATGGCTTCCTGAATCCACATATGTTCACCCTAGCGTAGCTGCATGATTCCTTCGTCCTGGTCATTGCATACTATCCCAACAGTGGGAGCTATTGCATGAGGATTTCTTTCCTCCAAGATTATGTTCTCAACTTTGTTCCTCACTTTTGGAATCATCTCTGCAATCAGGTTTTTGCACATGGCCCTATAAGCCCATCAAATTGCTGCCACGCGCGGGTCCCAATCAGTTTGTCTCGCTTGGTGAACCCTGTTCAGGACTCTGCATACCTTACTGAATGATTCCACGTGGAATTTTTGTGGTGCGCATCACCTTTCCTGCTACTGTGTCCTGTTCTGATCTTCGATTCTGAGTTTGGGGTGTGCTTGTGTGGGCTACACAGCACATGTTTGTACCCATTGAGATAGGTCGGTGCGCAAGTTGCTCCATCCTTGCTGGTCAACTCTTGTTCGAAGTTGGGTGCTTCCAAACTAGAGGTGTATCATCCTTCTACATCTACTCCAGTCCTCAAAGTTCCCTTGATGTACTCCACCATCGTGTGGGCGTTGAGCACAATGCCCTCTTCAACACATCGAACCGCTACTGTTCTAGTGCTGTGCTTTCAATTTTTCTTAGGAATTCATCCACCTCTGTCAATCAATCATATGTCAGTAGCTCTCTTGCCTATGTTGTCATGCAACATAGTGATCTAACCATCATGTTATAATTCAGTGTTGTCACTTCGTGCAACCGATTCTACATTGCTCTACTTCTTCATCTGAATCTAAAGTGTAGGAGCTTTCGTGCTCCCATGAGATCCTCCCATCTATAGTCGGATTCACCCAATCCTGGTGTTGCATAGTTATCTTGTAAATACAATTAAGATCATTGTCGCTATCATCGTTGCACACTGGTTCAGTGTAGCACACTCCTTTTGCTGCGTCCAGTGGGACTACTACATGTAGTGACTTTTTCTCAAAGATCATTTTGCGCTTCTTCAGGTTGATAACTCCATTCGTATCGGTGGATCAGTCTATTCCTAACAATGCAGGATAGGGATTGATGTCATCGAATATCCCTATTACTTCAAAATATACCCGCGCACTCGTGCCTTCAATATCAACTGTTACCCCTTGCAACCTCCCCATAGGAAAAATCTTCTGTTGGTTCGCCATTCATAATTGAATAGGGGACCATTGTAACACGAGCCTACCCATGTGTTCCCATGATTGCTTTAGTAATACATTTGCGTCCGAACCCAGACCTAGGATTACTTGATCCATTCCATACTCACCAATCTGTGCAGTCAATCTCATTTCCCTTCCAGTGCGCAATGCATGCTTCCTAAATTTCCAAACTACACATGGTTCTCTTGACCCCGTGCACTGGGTGATCAATTCATGTAGTCCTTTAACTACCTTGTTGTTGCACAACAATTTCATGCATGTCTCTAGAAAGGTAGTGAGCATAGAAGGATCCATTCCTGGCTCTAGTTGATCCTTACTACCTGAAGTGGAGGCCTCTATGAAGATCTTCTTAGCTTCCATGAATGTCTCCTTTGCACGTGCTAAGTCAAACTCAAGTTCCTTCACAGGAGCCTTACAAACCCATGTACTTTCCTCTGGCTACTTCCCCATATCCTCTCCCGTGGATGTACCACTTTTGAGCATCATGTTTACGTTCGAGTCCTCTTCGCGTGGTTCATACCTCATCATTTGTATATTCTAAGTCGGAGGAGGCTGGAATACCCCTTTTTCATGCATCCTTGTGATCAACATTGGACAGTCTATTGTTTCATTATCAAACTAAGCACAATACATACAAGATATCCTTGTTAGGTTGGTACAGTCGCAGGCATAATGCTCTAGTCCTCCGCAATTGTAACAAATTAATTGTCTATGGCCCCTTCCTGGTCCCATTCCACCTTGTCCTTGACCTCGCCGCTAAAATCTAGTGCGCACCATCCCTGCATCTAGGTCGAGGGCTCGCGTTTCTGTCTGCATCCTATAGGTAGGGGCCTTATCCATCATTAGCTCGTAACTGCAGCAAGTGCGCTCATCATGGCCTACTAACCTGCAAAAACTAGAAAACAATTGCTGGGGTGTCTAGGTATACTTCTACAACAAATGACAATTATCCGTCATGTGTTTCCCTCCTATCTAACAAATCACACACCATAAAACGGGTGTCGTGCTCAACCCTGCTTGTGCCTCTGGTCACAATAGCATTGGCCCTCCTCTTGTCAAGTAGTTCGTGAACACTGGACAATGATCCTTGTTATGGCCCCGGCCTTTGCATTTTATGCACCATACTTCCTCGTGCACCTCTGGCCGTGGTGCCCTATCCTGCTTCAACCTTTGTATTTCCAAACACAGATTCTGTATCTGCGTGTGGGTTTGTTGAACTCCCAACCTAGGGTCTTGCATCGGGGTCTCATGTACTATCATTACCATTTCCAACGCTTCGGCCTGGGTAGAAAGTTTTTGCTATGACAACATCGTCCTCAAGTACGATGTTAGAGATGCTACAAAGCATGCACAATGTTGTCCATCTGTCAATGTCATATTGGCTTCAAAGATCATACTTTTCAGGTGTTGATCCAAATCCCAAGGAGTCTTTCCCGAGAGCATCACAATTTCTTTAAACCCGATGGTTGATTGTGTTTATGACTTTGGCCTTCTAAATTCCCTATTCAGTGTGTTCTGGATCTCTGCTATCCCTACGTTTGGGTGGTTGTTAGAGTGCTTGATATACCATGTTAGTGCGCGATCCTACAACGTGCTCACCAATGTAGCCTTCTTAATGTTGTTATCTGTGACACCTTGTGCTTCCTATACTGCTCTTACCACGAACCAGAATTGGTTTGCGTCATCATTCCCTACCCCTCTGAATACTGATATTTTGATCATGCTCGCCATACTGCACTGTGGAGGTGGAGTGGGTGGAGATGGAGGTGAGGGAGGTGAAGTGGGTAGCGGGGTGGGTGGAGGTGGTAACCGTGGGATGCGTTGTCTTATCAAATTGACCGCGCTTCTTGGAGAGACCTCAGCGAACTCCTCCTTGCTTTCTCGTGAGGGTGAAATTAAGGGACTGTTTTCTAATTCTTCGCTACTTTTGTATATTTTTCCACTCCACAGAGTCCCAAACATTAATGTATTCACATGACCCTTTTTTCACACAATAGCATCTTAATCCAAGTATTCAAAGATTTAATATACTTACCTCACAATCCCTTGAGGAAGTGTCGCTCTACCTCCTTGTAGCTCACGGTCATGTCTACGCAAACTCAGTGATAAATCCCCCTATTATCGGGTCGAGCCAATGGTCCAAAGCTCACCCGATATTATCTTCTAATGCTTCTAGTCTGCGCACTAATTCTGGAGTCCACACTATCAGTTGGTCGAGCCTACACTTTCCTTGGCTATCAGCTAACGTCACGGTCCACTCATACAACTTAGATGGAAAGGATGTAAAGAAAATCTCATGGATTTCCATATACATGTAGTGATCTAGCCACATTTCCTTAGATACTTGTGGAGTTCTGTTTTCTTGTGTCACGAACTCATGAATCTTCTTGGCCAACCACTCTTCAATTTCCTTCTTTGTTGGGTTCCAGTGGCATGACATCAGAAATCCCTTATGCAGATCCCGATCCCGACAATGGAACCGTTTATTGGCTTAGTGGGGCCTAACCTAGGTTTAGAAGTGATTTAACCAAGAAAATCCTAGTACTACTGGACCTTTCGGCAACAGTCCGCAGAGCATGGACTGAGGTCTCACCCGAAGTAGTATGGGAGGGTGCTAGAACTAGGTTTTCGCACCCTGGGGATGTCTGATATGAGGTGATTTGTACGTGGCCCAACCTTCAAACACCGGCAGGCACCCCGTGCCCTATGATACTATCTTCATGCAGTTCTAACCGCAGCGTGACCCATGTTATTTATCCAAGTATTCCTTAATTAGATTCCATTAGCTTATTACTTAGATTCTTTTCATGTATAAATATCCATACAAGTATATATCAATTTGTGCGCAACAAATAAACAAAGTAAAAGTAATTCACAAAATCAAAGTACAGATTCAAGAATAGATGCACAGAGTAAACTTCTCTTTATTATTTTTCAATCCCATTACAAACCTGACTCCACCCTGCGCACTCAGTTGCAGAGCCTCTACCTACTACTATGACCTAGTACACTTCAGGTCCAACCTTAACCTCGAACCATGCCTTTTCTATTCTATCTATTCTTACTTTGCTACCTTTACACTTAGAGCCTCACTCTATTTATACAATCCTATGGTCCATGGACCATGGGTAGGCCGACACGAGTTTAAATTAAATTACAATATTTTAGGGCAGACATCCCTATGACTCATTCTAGACCTCGCGCTCCGCGCCGGCAATTCACGAAGTCTTACAATCTTATTGACCAAAACATGGGCTTTGAGCCCCAAAACATGCTATAGGGGATCCCATTCTCAAAAATAGGATTAGTGCAATTGTGGGCATAATTTCCTAGTCCTCCGCAATTGTAGCAGATCAACTATCCTCAACCTTTTCCAGGTCCTCCTCTGCCTCGGCCTCGTCCGCACCCTTAAAATCTTGTATGTGCCATCCCGACGGTCTAGTGAGGGGGTCACATTGCTGCCTGAATTCTATAGGCGGGTGTTCTATCCATCATCAACTCATAGCTTCTACAGTTGCGTTCATCATGCCCTACCGACCTACAAAAGTTGTAGAACAATTGTTGCGGTGCCTGTACAAAATTCTGTAGCAAATGATAGTTATATGTGGCATGTTTTCCTACTACCTGACATATAGCGCACCACAACGCAAGCCCTACACTTGGTCCTTCTTGAGCTTCTGGCCTCAAAATAATCAGTCCTCCACCTACAATATAGTTTGCAAACACTAGAGAATGGTCTTTTTCATGCCTCTGACTCTTGCATTTTAGACACCATACCTCTTCGCGCACCTCTAGTCGAAATGTTCTATCCTGCTTCAAACTTTGCATTTCAAGGAAAATATTTTTCAATTGCGCATGGATCTACTGAAGCCCCAAATTTGGATCTTGCATCAATGTTTCATGCAATCTCATTGAAATCTCCAAGGCCTCTGCTTGATTTGTTATCTTTTGTTGTGATAGTGCAACCCTTAAGTGTGGGAGTAGTCAAGCCACAAACCCTTCATGATGCTTCCCATCTATCAAGTTCATGTTAGCTCTGTGGATCTTACACTTCAATCTCTGGTCTAATTCCCAAGGTGTCTCACTTGGCTGCATCACAATTTCCTTGAACCCCACAATATATTGTGCTTTAGATTTAGGCCTACAGACTTCTCTGTTGAGTGCGGTCTAGATCTCTACTGCTCCAGCATTTGGGTTATCATTAGTGTACTTGATGTACTAGGATAGGACGATATTGTAGAGAACTAACCAATGTCACCTTCTTCATGTTATCATCTATAATGCCTTCAGTTTCCCATATAGCTTTTACAACAAACCAAAATTGGTATGGTTCCTCATTCCCCAAGCCTTTAAACAAAGGCAACTTCACTGAATTTTCCATACTGAACTACAGTGGAGGTGGAGGTGGTACAAGTGAAGTTGAAGGTGATGGTCTTGAAGTTGGAGGTGGTGTGGGTGGAGGTGGTATTCGCGGAAATCCTTGTCTTATGAACTAAATAACACTTTGTAAATAAACCTATGCTATCCCTTCTTCGTCACCTCACAAAGGTGAAAGCAATTGACTATATTCAGGATCCTTTTTTCCTTTTTTTCTGTAAGATTTTCCACTTCGCATAGCTCCAAACATCAAGGTAGTTGCATAACCCATTTTTTGCACAACATTTTAATCCAGGTATTCAAAGCTTTCACATACTCACCTCGCGGTCCTTTGGAAAAGTGCCACTCCACCTCGCTTTAGCTGACTGAGGTATCTACCGAAAATTCAGTTACAAATCCTCCTATGATGCGATCAAGCCAATGATTGACAATGACGATGATCTTATCCTCAAATTCTTCCAAACTTCGTACTAGATTTGGGGTCCACACAATAGGACTGTCAAGTTTCCACCTCCCTTGGCTATCTGCTAGCTTCATGATCCACTCGTATAGCTCAACTAGAAAGGAGTAGAAAAAGATCTCATGGATCTTCGTATACAGGTACCTATCTAGCCATTATTCATTTGGTAGTCATGGGTTTCTATTCTCCTGCACGGCGAATTCATGGATATTCCTATCCAGCCAATCTTCGATCTCTTTCTTAGTTGAATTCCAGTGATACGACATCGCACATCTCTTATGCAAATTACAGTCTCGACAACAGAACCATTTTTTGGCTTGTGGGGACCTAACCCAAGTTCAGCGTTAGTTAGCCAAACGAATCCCTACACTACTGGCCCTTTCGGCATCAACCCATGGAGTGCGGAAAAAGGTCTCACCTAAAGCAGTATGGGGGGATGCTGGAACCAAGTTTCTACACCTTGAGATGGTCATGATGTCATTTTATTCCATCTACTCCTGCCTTTGTGTAGGTTACTTAGTTCTAGGGCTCTGTCTACCTAACCCCTTATTCCTCCCTTCGATATCTCTGTGAAAGGATATGACTGGCCTTCGCGCAACCCTAAACTTCAATCTAGACACTTTCGCACTGCTAACGCAGTGTATTGCACATATTGTCAAGTTATCTAAAAAATCTTACTTATCTTATTAGATACTCATAGTTAGAACAACGTAAATAGATATCCTTATTTGCATTCAGTTAACTAACATAATTACACACATTAACGCATCACATAAGCATTATAAATGAGATTCATACATAACATGTCAATATGCATTAACAGGAACAAAGACATAGAAATTGTAGAATACTTCTCTTTATTGATATCTTCCAAGTGATTACAGACTCTATCCACCCTGCGCACATAGCTGTAGGGGTCCGCACACTCAGCTGCAGACTTCTACCCTAGGCCTCTGTGCACTCAGCTGCAAAGCCTCTACCTATGCTACGACCCAGAACTTAGACTTCTTTCTTCAGAGCTACAACTCTCTTACCTATCACTGACTCCAAACTACTTAGAGCTTAGCTATTTTTATACAATCCCATGGTCCGCGGACCATGGGTAAATCTCTTACAACTGACTTTACTTTACAAAATTAAGGGCAGACAATGCTTTATGACTGATGACACCTTTGTGCTCTGCAACCAAAAAATGCAAAGTCTCTACAATTTTATCACAGAATTTGACCAAAACATGGGATTTTAGCCCCAAAACTATCCTTTGGGGAATCTCGTTCCCAACAATAAGGAATGTAACTAATTTCCCTTTTGGCTTAGGAATTTCCATGTTTCTTCCAAATAAGAAACTTGCTTCCAGGCTCCCTCTCAATTAGGGACCTACAACAACTCCTCGACCAACTACTTGAAGAGCTCCTTCCTTCAATGTCATGAATTTATTTGTCCATGAGTCTTAATATTTAGTGGCTTCTTTCATAGGGCACAAAACATCCATCAATTTCATCCATGAGTCATTCGTGCCATCATTCCTTTCATCATAAAGTGATCCATCAGTCTCCATCTGGACTTGATTCATGTCATGTTTCTTTATTCATGCCATATTTTCAGAGGTATCTTACATCCTTTTATATGGTCCTTTTGGAAGTCATCCATATTTCTTCCCTTTAGTAGTCCTCCATAATCCCATCCAGATATTTGTTCAAAAATAAGAAATGAACACTTAGATAAAAATTACCTTTGTGATGGTCTTTCATCATGTTAAACACACATGGCAGCAACATAATCTGAAAGAAAAAACATGAGAATACATTTTTATTAACAAGTGATATACATTTATTGTACATGGTTTGACCATTGGGTTCCACATCCCAAGGTCTCTTGGAATCCTTTTTTCTATTCAGATTACACACTAACCCATTGAGGATTAGGTTTCCAACATTCCCCCCCTTAATCTGAAGGGTTATGTATGAGTCCAAGAAGAGAGCTACAATACTAAATGTGCAAAAATGCATGGAAACACTAGGCTGAATGTGCTCTTTGAAATGTTGGTATAAAGGGTGGTGGTTTAAGGATGACCACCAACACTGGAATGCTTAGTGTAGTTCCCAGAACTCTTCCAAGTTTGGCATGAAGTTGAAGTCTTCTACTAGAGGAAGTGCTCCTATTGTTTTGAACAGGGAAACTTTCAACCATGAAAGGAAGGTCTCACCCCACATAAAAGGTTGAACTTCAACCTGTGATGGTTTAAGGATTACCAACAACTCTAGAATGTTTAATGCAATTCTTGGAACTCTTCCAAAATTGGCAAGAAGCTGGAGTCTTCTGCTAGAGGAAGTGTCCCCAATTTTGTTCCTGGAATTCTTCCGAAACTAGCAAGAAGCTAAAGTCTTCTACTAGAGGAAGTGTCCCAGATTACCAACTAAAGGCATGTTCAGGGGCATCTTTGTTTCTGGCTACAACTCTGAAACTGGTG
>APFE030362329.1:3075-16777 GCA_000404065.3 Pinus taeda | reverse complement strand
AGAGTAGGTTAGGTAAGGCTAGGCTAGAGTAGGTTAGGCTAGGGTAGGATAGGCTAGGTTAGGCTAAGCTAGACTAGGTTAGGCTAGAGTAGGTTAGGCTAGGTTATGCTAAGCTAGAGTAGGTTAGGCTAGTTTAGGGCTAGGCTAGGCTAAGGTGAGCTATATTAGGCCAAAGTACAGTAGGATAGGCTAGAGTAGAGTAGGCTAGGCTACGGTAGAGTAGGTTAGGTTAGGGTACGCTAGGCCAGGTTAGGTTCAGCTATTCCAGGCTAGGCTTGGCAACATTAGATTAGGCTAGGATAGAGTAGATTAGGTTACTTTACGCTAAGCTATGGGAGAGTAGATCAAGCTAGGTGAGAGTAGGTTACGCTAGGTTAGGGTAGAGTAGTGTAGGATAGAGTATGTTACAGTAATCTAGGCTAGAGTAGGATGGGTTAGGAATTTCTCTATCTCTATTCTCTCCCCTTATCTCTATGTCTCCCTCCTTATTCGTATACTTATCTCTTTTTTTCTATCTATTTCTCTCCCTATGACTATCCCTAACCATCTCCACTTCTCCTTCTTGTTATAGACATATTTGGGCACTTCAACCCCAATCTTATATGTCGATAAACTAGGACTCATCAACCCCTAAAAGAGTTGTTTCACACCCTAAAGGAACATGGTCATCTGATTACATCATTTCCCAAAAGTTCCACCTAAAAAACCATCCAGAAATGCCCCAAATTGAACCATACTGACTGCTACATTGGCCAGGTGTGATGCATACTAAGTGGTACATTGCTAAGGTGCGATGCATATTGATTAGGCCTTCTGCAGTGTGTGATGGGTGAGGATGGACAAATTTTTGAGACAGTTTGTTAAGTGGATGCTCATGGAATCTTCTAGAAACTTCTCTTATGACACATGCCTCTCTGAATTCGCCTAGGGATGAGTAAGAGATTCAAGAAATCTCCAAGTGGAACTAGATGCAACAAGTGGAATGACACTAATCAAAATCCCAGAGATGACTCACACCCTTGCACACATCTATAAATGGATCACTCATCTAAGGGATCCAAAGGCTAGAATATTGTGAATTGCAAGGAAGTGTTGATAGTTTGTATTTGAGGTAAGAGCATTGTATTGTTGGTGTCGTCTTGTTATTTCATGAGGTGAAGAGGGATTGATGTCGGGAGGATGATGTTGGATCAGACAACTGGGTTGTAATTCTCCCTTCTATTTATTAAAGTTCTTTAAGTTTTTTTCTATATAATTTTGCACTTGTGAATGTTATTATTTGTGAATGCCATTGTATATTCATTATATATCTGATTCTGTAGTGTTTATGTTACAATAGATCAAAATGCTTTGATGGTTCTTTGTTGCTGTGTTTCTACAGGTACTCTTCAAGTGGGATAAGTACGGAGAGGAGTTGCAAGCTCTGTCAAGGGGGGGAAGATCGAACAAGGGATTAAGCGGAAGTTCCAGGTTGGTCCACTCATCTTTCTCTTATCTATTGTGCATAGAAAAAATTGTGAATTGCTTTAAACTATTGTTTCTAGGGTAGCTGCCAAACCTAGAGGGCTAGTCGACTAAAAAGACACTAGTTTTCCCAAAAACAAAATGGTGACTCCACTAGGACTTACAAGCATTTTAGATGCCCTTTTGGTAGCTCAGTAACCTCTCAAGACTTGCCTCTATACATTGCTCTTTGTTGTCCATCATAGCTCAACTTAACTCACTAAAATCAGCTGCAAATTTAAGCCAAAACCCACTTCAGTTGCGCTCCTTGGCCCATTGCACTATCTATCACTGTAAGCGAGTATGCATCACACTTCCTGAGTGTAGTAGGTGTAATGCATCCTTGTTTCTATGAAGCCCAGGTGTGATGACTGACTGAACCTATTTCCATTCTAGAAGTTTGGGGTTTTTGTCCTTATTTTCAATTTTGTTTAATTGTTTTTGTTGCTTATGAAAAGTACCTCATTACTGAAGTGTGTTCGCATCCCATAGATCAGCCTCCATTGATTAGGATTAGTGAATGTTTTTATGTATTTGTCCATCATTTACAATCCTTTGTCGAAAATTTGCTTAAATTGAACTATCGCTTTGATATGAAAAGTGTCGTAACTGTTGTTTTGTATAAAAAAAGAGAAGTGTTGTGGATTCTTCCTTCCCTGGATAGTCGATTGAACTTTTTGTCATGTATTTGGTTTGATTTGTTTTTTATTCGAAGTGTCGAAAGCATATTTTTTTATTCAAAATTGAAAAGTATCGTTTAATCTTCCTTTCTATTTTGAGAAAGAAATTGTCGAAATGTCATTTTGAAAGAAATATATATGATCTTTGCTACATTTGTTTTTCCTTTTTGGCATTTTTTACATTAAGGGGAACGAACAACAAATACATGCATTTGCATTTGCATTTATTTTGTGTGCAAAATATGATTAGGAAAGTGCATTAGTGTGTTCTCTTTGCTCTTTGTTTGAAAGAATTGTAATCTTCTTTCCTTAGTAGCTAGGATTTTCATTACTCAAAATAAACAATGATTGTTTATCATTGTAGATTGCATTTTAGGAATTTTAAATCAACATCTCACGGTGAACCATTGAAAGGCAAACTTTAAACAAGATCAACTCTAAAATAAATCTCAATGAACCTAACAATGCTTTGGAACTTAACGCAACACATCTAGAAGTCTAGGCTAGAGATGTGTTCCAACGTCATAAAAACTAGTAACTATTGCTTTCATAGAAGGTTGGGTAATTCCTCCTCATTGATATGACAAGTGTTAGCACAGACTTGTGCTCCGCGTACCGTTGCGTATATATTGGGAGACCACAATAGGCTTATATCCTTTATCCATAGGAAGATGTGTCTGCCACCCTATTGATTGCAATGCACTGAACACAGCATTTGGGAAGATTGACTGTCGTACATAAGTCCTTGGTAATTTCTCTTTAATTTATCACCAAGGTGTATATTGTAGTTTTGCGATTGGTTTGGTAATCCCTCTATCTAGATTTTCTAGAGTAGTCACTCATTCCTTTTCGAATCTTTAAAAGAAAAGGTTCATCTGAGCAATTGTCACTTCAAGCTCATTAAAAATCAAAGGGGACTAGAGTCATCTTTAGCTTTTTCTCGACTCTTAAAAATTGAAAAAGAAAATTTGTGTCAAAGTCTCATTAAAATTAATTGAATTCGGAATAACATCCCTTGTTCCTGAGTCGATCTTAGGTTGAGATGTATGGAGACAAATCCGGGATCCACCAATCAAGGAATCCCTTTTGAGGGGAATCCTAGTCCTTTTTCTTCTTGGGGAAATATTGGTGCTTTGTATATGGCCACATTGTCCCTCCTGAGAGTTACAGTTGGCCTGCCAGTATGGCTATTCTCAACCTCTATGGTTCAAAATACCATAATTCCTCCGCAATCGAATCAGCCTCTAGTTGATGCTGAGGTTGACCCTTGCCTTCTTCTTCGTTTGTTTCTCCCTCCCCTTGCTCCTCTTCGCTTGGTGAAAGTAGTGATGCAAGTAACCATGTGCTAAGAAGAAGAAGAAAGAGAAGGATAAGAAGAAGAAGTCAATTCAGCAAGGGGGCAACCATGCTTCATATGGTGAAAATCTGCACATTAAGCTTTCCAAACCCAAATTTCCATGCATAATTTTTAGAGGAGACCATTTTCATCAAGATTGTCCGTGCTTTTCTTGGATCTTGAGAGAATGGTCCCCTCGTTCGCACCACCCGGTGTCATCAACCTCTGGTGATCATGTTGACAGCACACCATCAACTAGTAATAGTGAAGTTCATGGACAGAAAGGAAAGGTCAAAGTTCCATGTAGGTTATGTGAAGGGAACCATACCCTTCACCGTTGTCCCTTTTTGGATGAAACCAAAGAGTATTGGATAATCGTCCTACTTCACCATAGTGACTTCCATTTGGCTACAAGAAATGCTCACTAAGTCTTTTACTAGTTGAAAAACCGACTGACTTAAATCAACCATTGGTCGAAACCACTCACTTTGAAAGTGAATCTTATGAGTCTATACTCGACCAAAGTCAACAGGTTGAGGTAACAGTTGACCTAGTTTTAACATTAGAAAATCATACCATCCCTGAAGAGAATGAGAACGATACCGTTCAAATTATTTTTGTTACTTCAGAGTCCAACGAACTTGGGGGCAATCCGCCTGTTCCTTCACAATAGGAGGAAAATCCCCCAGTTCTCATAAATCAAGGGGTTAATTTTCCTATTTATTCGATACCCCCTCCAAGTAGTCTAGTCACTTCCTTTGATTGGAATCGACTAACAAGATCTTGCCTTCCTTCTTATGTACCTTTCTGAATCATAATACAAGTTTACAAAATGATCGTTTCTGGCACTATCATAGATGAAGGGGAATCAGTGAGTATCCTTTCCTCAGCTACTTGGAAAGCGCTTTGTTCGCCATTGCTTACGCCTATTACGCAAAATCTGTTAGGCTTTAACAAAGGAACTAGTCGACTGTTAGGGATCCTTCCTAAGTTACCGATCACTTTGGGAAGGAAAACCATTCATTTGGATGTGATGGTAGTCCTAGGACCGTTAGATTACAATCTACTCCTTGGACGTGACTATGTTTATAACATGGAGGTTATTGTTTCAACACTCTTCGCAGTGATGTATTTCCTGCACGAAGGCAAGATTGTCACTATTGACTAGCTTTCATTTCCCGATTCAAGCATAGCTCCAAGTCAATCATCATCCCTAAACGGTTCTTTTGCATCGACGGTATCTCTTCAACCTTCATTCCATCCACCCGATTGCCAGGAGTAGTTTGGTGAATGTAACGAAGCTTAGGGGGCATGCACCCTTATCTATTCTGCAGACGAACCTAGTTGAAAAGATAAGTTTCCCTGTAGGTTATGTGATTGGTCTGACACACCATTCACCTTTGTCTATTCTGTGAACGAAACCAAGGAAGTGTTTTGTCTATTCTACGGATGAAACCATCCTACCTAACATGGTTTCCCTATAGGTTGTGATTGGTCTGACACACCATTCACCTTTGTCTATTCTGGGGACGAAGCCAAGGAAGTGTTCTGTCTATCCTGAAGACGAAACCATCCTGCCTAACCACAGAAGTTTCCATATGGCTACATGAGATCTCCTTTTCATCATGTTGGGGGCATGTAAACCTGTTTTTTCAATTTTCATTTTTCTAGCTTTCTAGCTTTGTCAGTTTTAGCTTTTTAGTTTTGTTCCTTTTAGCTTTTTATTTTTGTTGTTTCTAGCTTACATAAAAAGAAAACTAAAACTGAGCATAGTTCCCCCATGGTTTAAGCTCGTTAAAAGATAAACCCCCACCACCGAGCATAGTGTTATAGACATATTTGGGCACTGTAACCCCAATATTATATGTTGATAAACCAAGGGATCTTTAACCCCTACAAGTGTTGTTTCATACCCTAAAGGATCATAGTCGACTGATTACCTCATTCTCCAGAAGTTCCACCTGAAAAACCACTTAGAACTGGCCAAAACTGGACCATAATGACTGCTCCACTATCAGGGTGTGATGCATACTGACTCCTACACTAGCCAGGTGTGATGCATACTGAAGAGGCCTTCTGTGGGGTGCGATGAGCAATAATGGACAAATGTCTGAGACAGTTTGCTAAGTGGATGCTCATGGAATATTCTAAAAACTTCTCCTAGGACACTTGCCTCTCTGCATTCACCTAGGGATGAGTAAGAGATCCAAGAAATCTCCAAGTGGAACTAAGAACTACAAGTGGAATACACTAATCAAAAACTCAGAGATGACTCACACCTTTGCAAACATCTATAAATGGATCCCTCATCTAAGAGATCTGGAGGCTGAAATTTTGTAATCTGTAAGGAAGTGCTGATATTTTATCTTTGAGAAGCATTGCACTGTTGGTGATCTTGCTTTTCATGAGGTGAAGAGGGCTTTGATGCTGGGAGGATGATGTTGGATCAGACAGCTGGGTTGTAATTCTCCCTTCTATTTTAATAAATTTCCTTGAGTTTTCCTCCATATAATCATGTACTTGTGAATCTTTTTATTTGTGAATGTCATTGTATGTTTAATGTACTTCTGATTTTGCATTGTTTATGATATAATAGATCAAGATGCTTTGATGGTGTTTTGTTACTTTGTTTGTACCGGTATTCTCTAAATGGGACAAGTAGGAGAGGAGCTGCAAGCTCTATCAAGGGGGAGAGAAATCAAGCAAGGAGTCAAGCAGAAGATCTAGGTTGGTCCTTTTGCTTCTCTCTTATCTATCATACATAGAGGAAATCACAAATTGCTTTGATTATTTGTTTCTAAGATAGTTGTCAATCTTAGTGGGACTAGCAGATCGAAAAGACACTAGTTTTCCTAGAAACAAAATGGCGACTCTATTGGGGAGTGAATAGATTGTTTGTTTGTTATTGTTGTTTGCTTTATAAACTACAGACGGAGCTTGAAGTTAGCTAGATAGCCTTTGAACCTCTCTTGCTCTGCAAGTGCTAGTAGATGAATGCTGCTTCAGTCAATCTTCGGTTCAGTTTATGAACTGAACATCAGACTTGCAAGCATTCTAAATGCCCTTGTGGTAGCTCAGTAACCTCCCAAGATCATTCCTCTGTACTTTTCGTTTTACTATCCATCATAGCTCAGCTTAAATCACTGAACTCCGCTGCAAATTTGAGCAAAAACCCACCTCAGTTTCGCTCCCTTGCCCATCATACTGTCTATCACTGGAAGCCAGTATGCATTGCACCTCTTTTTTGTAGAAGGTGAGATGCATCCCTATTTCTGTGAAGCATAGGTACGACGACTAAGTAATCCTATTTCTCTCCTTGAAATTTGGGTTTTTTATCCTTGTTTTCAGCTCTATTAATTGTTTTTGATGCTTATGAATAGTATATCATTGCTAAAGCCTCCTTGCCTTACATAGGCCAGCCTCCATTTATTATGATTAGTAAATGTTTTTATGTATTTGTCCATCATTTATGATCCTTAGTCAAAAGTTGCTCAAATCGAACTGTCGTTTTGGTGCAAAAAATGTCGTAGCTGTCATTTTGTGTCAAAGAGGAGAAGTGTCATAAACTCTTCCTTCTCTAGATAGTTGATTGAACCTTTTGGCGTGTATTTGATTTGAATTGTTAATATTTGAAGTGTCGAAAGCTTTTTTCTGTTCGAAATCGAAAAGTGTCGTTTATTCTTCCTTTCATTTTGAAAAGAAATTGTCGAAATGTCGCTTTGAAGAATATAGTTTAGATCCATACTTAGTTTTCCTTTTTGGCATTCTTCACATTAAGGGGGACAGAAAAAATATACATGCATTTGCATTTGCATTTAGACTGTGTGTGGAAAATTATTTAGGAAAAGTGCATTTAGTGTGTGCTCTTTTCTCTCTGTTTGAAAGAATCGTAATCTTCTTTCCTTAGTAGCTAGGATTTTCATTACTAAAAAGTAAACAACCACTGATTATCATTTTAGATTGCATATTTAGGAATTTTACATCTACATCATGTGGTGAACCTTGAAAGACAAAATTCTAAGCAAGATCAACTCTAAAATAAATTTCAATGAACTTAACAACATTTTGGAACTTAACGCAACACATCTAGTGGTCTAGGCTAGAGATGTGTTATGGCAGTGTAAAATCTAGTGACTATCATTTCCATCGAAGGTTGGGTGATTCCTCCTCTTTGATATGACAAGTGCTAGCACAGACTTGTGCTCTTAATACCGTCGAGTATATATTGGGATACCACAATAGGCTTATATCCTTTATCCATAGGAAGTTGTGTCTGCCACCCTATCGATTCCAATGCACTGAACACAACATTCAGGAAGATTGACTGCCATACATAAGTCCTAGTTAATTTCTCTTTAATTTATCATTAAGGTGTATATTGCAGTTTTGCGATTGGTTTGGTAATCCCTTTGTCTAGATTTCCAGAGCAGTCACTTTCATTCCTTTTCGACTCCTTAAAAGAAAAGGTCCATCTGAGCACTTGTCACTTTAGGCTCATTAAAAATCGAAGGGGACTAGAGTCATATTTAGCTTTTTCTTGACTCTTAAAAATTGAAAAAGAAATGTTGTGTCAAAGCATCATTAAAATTTATTTAATTCGGAATAACATCCCTATTCCTTTATTGATCTTAGGTTGAGATAATGGAGTCTACCAATCAAGGAATCCCTTTTGAGGGGAATCCTAGTCCTTTCTCCTCTTGGGGAGATATTGGTGCTCCATATATGGCCACATTGTCCCTTCTAGGAATCACAATTGACCTGCCAGTATGCCTATTCTCAACCTCTGTCGTTCAAAATACCATAACTCCTCAGTAATCAAATCAGCGGCTAGTTAATACTAGGGTTGACCCTTCGCCTCCTTCATCGTTTGTTTCTCCCTCCCCTTCTTCCTCTTCACTTGGTGAAAATAGTGATGTTAGTAACCAAGTGACTGAGAAGAAGAAGAAAGGGAAGGAGAAGAAGAAGAAGAAGTCAGTTAAGCAAGGGGACAACCATGAATCATCTGGTGAAAATACACACATTAAATCTCCTAAATATCCTTATCTAATTTGCAAAGAAAACCATTTTCATCAAGATTGGCCTTGCATTCCATAGATCTTGAGAGAATGGTCTCCCCGTTCACACCATCCAATGTCATCAACCTCTGGTAATCATGTTGACAACACACCATCAGCTAGTGAAAATGAAGTTCCCGGACAGAAAGGAAAGGTCAAAATTACATGTCTATTATGTGAAGGAGACCATCACCTTCCCCATTGTCCTTTTTTGGATGAGGCCAAGAGAATCTTGCATGGCCGCCCAGCTTCACCGTAGTGACTTCCACCTGGATACAAGAAACTCACCTCAAATCCTTTAATAGTTGAAAATCTAACTGACATAACTCAATCATCAGTCGAAACACCTATCGTTGAGAGTGAACCTTCTGAGTCCATACCAAATCAAAGTCAGCAAGTCGATATGGCAGTCAACCCAGTTTTACCTTCAGAAGATCCACCTTCAAACGATACCATTCCCAAAGAGAACGAGAACGATATTGTTCAAATTCTTTTTGTCACTTCAAAGTTCGATGAACTTGGGGGCAATCCACCCATTCCTTCACAATAGGAAGAGAATCCCCCAATTCCCGCTACTCAAGAGGTTCGTTCTATTGTTTATTCGGTACCCCCTCCAGGCAGTCTAGTCGTTTCCTTCAATTGGAATCAACTAGCTAGATCCCGCCTTCCTTCTAATGTACCATTTCGGATCATAGTACAAGTGTACAAAATGGTCATGTCTTGCACTATCATAGATGAAGGGGCTTCAATGAGTATCCTTTCCTCAATTGTTTGGAAAGTGCTTGGTTCGCCATCGCTTATGCCTGTTACACAGAATTTGTCAGGCCTTAACAAAGGAACCAGTCAGCCATTAGGGATCCTTCCTAAGTTACCCATAAATTTGAGAAAGAAAATTGCTCATTTGAACATGACAATAGTCATAGTTGTCCTAGAGTAAATAGGATCCTTTTAAACATACAATGTTTCAGTCATGCGTCAATCACTATCTTTGAATGAGAAACTGCTACTGAATTGGTTAGCCATGATATTCCAGTCTACTATCTATCTATGAATTTCCTCCTATATATACCATGCTTATGGAATCTTACCTAAGGTATGTATGAATAAATGCACCGAGAGTTCCTTTGGTACTTACTCTTTTTCCCACTTCATTGTGTAGTCCTCTAAATGATTTCTAGGATCTGAGTTTCCTCTATACTTCACCTTGTCATCTGACCGGTTGTCTTCTTGTCTAAACCTCTCTCTCATGGCTCACTTGATAGTCTCCCATTCACAAAAGTGTTGCGATGCACTTTCCACCATCTTACTGGGCTGGCATGTAACACAATATCTAATAGCGGAGCTTTGTGATATTCTCTTATGTTTCTATCCACTTTCTTCAGAAAATTGTCTACCAATTGAATGCCATTGAAGGTAGCATAATTTCTTACCTCTACCCCAATCCAGTTTATTATGCATATCTTGGTGCAGTGTCTAGTATCAATCTCATATCCTCCTTGTTGCCATGCATCTGAATTGGCTTTTGAACTTTGTATGCTCGTCCAACTAACCGATCCTCTTACTGTGGGATTTATGTAGTATTCTCTTTTTCCTACCATTAGCTTGTATAGTTGATCTAACATTCTCAGCTTATCTCGATCATCCACAGATTTTGTGAACCTTGGTCCTTGATATGGATCTATTGGTTATATTACCCGCATCCCTTCTACTTCAAAGATCATCAACTCTTTCTTCAGGCCAATGATAACATAGTTCTCGTATGCCAAGTCGATACCAAGAAGTGTTGGGTATGGGTCTTTATCGCTCATTATGTCTATTACTTCAAATTTAGTATAAGTTTTTACCCCTACTACATCCACTTGTACATATTCCAACCTTCCAATGGGCAATATGCGAGGTTGATTCACCATCTGCAGTTGTATTCGTGAATATTTAAGTTGCAGCTTCCCCAGTACTTCCCATGTCTTTCTGGGTAGAATATTTACTCTGACCCCAAATCTAACAATGTATCCTTAATTTGAAATCCTGCGACTTGAGCATCAATCCGAAATTCTCTATTGGTTCTCTTCTTGTTCCATCGTACCCTTCTTGAATGTCTTTCCGGTAGGTTTGCCAATATTGTTTCCCACTTTTCTTCATCCTCTAGAAATACTGCTTTTAAGACTCCTGCACAGCTCCTTTTTCATTTGTTCGTTATCAACAATCTGCAAAAATAGCCTAAAACATTATTTGATTAGTCAAGTGTTACCTAATCTATGTGAGTCCTATTTCTTGTCTCCTTTTATCTCTATTAACCCATCAAATAACTTGGCCACTTCCTGATAGTATTGTTTCTATTGGGTGGGGTTGTATGATCGTTTTGGTGATGCTACCCGAACAATTGAAGGTTGGTCTATGATACCTTGATCATTCCTTGTCTTCTTACCTCCTTTGGTAACTATATTTATATTAGTTACTGGAAGTGACTCAATGGTTCTTGCTTCTGCATTGATCAAATTAGCCCCCCTTTGTCTAGTTCTTTCTTCCCATTTTGCAATCAGCTCGGGACAATCCTTGGTGGCATGTGCATTGAACCTGCATTGTGAGCACCAAGGCCTTCTTGGGAGTGGACAGTCTTTGGTGACATGTCCCTCCTTATCACAATTGTAACACCTTACACATCCTCTTCCCCCTGTTCCTCCTCTCATACCTCCTCCTCATCCCCCATGACTAGATTCATTGATTTTGAAGGTGGACCTATCTAGCTGCTTTGCTAAAGTGTCTAATACTCGGCATTGGTCAGTGTTTTGCATTGTGGATACACAAAATTCACAGTAAATATTTTTAGGTACATTGGAATACTTTTGTAATATTGGACTATTAGTGCCTCTCAGCCTCGGGCATTCATTCGCCACATGGTCTTCCACTAGACAGTGAGTACACCACACATTGGGTCTTACTAGTTGAATTAGTTGTAGGTCCTTTAGTTTCTCTGTTATATTGGCAATTCGATTTTGGAGGCCCATGATTGATGGGTCTTATGATCCTATCCCTCCTGAATACTCATGTGGGTATCCTACCATGGCTTTTATGCGCAACACTTGTTCTAAAGCATCCTAGAGAGTTCCAATCTTTTGTTGCGTCAATGGTGTTCTTGTGAGGAGTAGGAGTGCTTTGATGAACACTTCCCTTTGGTGATTGGGATATATTATATAGATTAACTTTCCAATAGCATCCTTAAACCTTTGCATCAATTAGTCTCTCTTTTTTTCTTGATCTCCCATAGTTTGGACAGTCCCTGCTAATATGTTTGTGGCACCTTGAATTCTTGAATGAAGCCTCTCTTAAAATCATTCATTGAAGGGTTATGATTATGTTCTTCCCATTTGATAAACCATCTTAAAGCTCTTTCTCTTAATGTATTCTAGAACTCAATCGACTTTACATTATCTGGTGTTTGGCATGCTCTCTGTATAGCTTCACACAGATACCAATGTTGTTCTACATCTTTATTCCCTCTACTAGAAAATTCAAGATATCTGGTAAAAGTCCCTGCCATGTTGATTCAGGTGTGTGCTAATCACACAAATCCTTGGTTTTCAAGTTGCTGAGATCCTTTCAACCCTATATTACTAACTCTACTATTAGATGTATTAAAACTAGCTTTGTATTTTGCATGCACATTGTGTACTCGTATTACTTTAATCAACTTAGCAACAATTTTGCAAAGTAACAAGGGAAGGTCGGGGTGAACAATACCTGAGCTTTGGGGATTCTGCTACTCAACTCTAGCTGACATATAATCTTCGATGAAAAATCTTATCATCACATCACAGATATCACCTTCCATCTCCTTTTCATAGTTTCCGCGAGTACTTCCTTCTGACATCTTACTTGCAACCTGTAAGGAAGGGTCCCTATCATTCTCCTAGCTCCTATCTGTCCAGTCGACATCCATTTCTTGTTCTGCATCATTCTCCATATGCTTTCCTAATTTTGGGCTCCCTGAAACCACTCCTACTTGGTGTGGCTCCATACATCTTTTCTTCAGCACTTGTACTGCTCTTTCCTACCACTTCTCTGCTAGTAGCACTCTCCTTTTCACCCTAATATCTCTAGCTCTTCACCATCCTTTTTGCCCTAATATCTCTAGCTCTTGTATCGATCACTCATAGCCTCTAAGTACAAAATATCTCCACTCACCTTAGCGATAGATTGGATTCCACAAGTAGCCTTCTCTGATATGAATTGCTCTACTCTGTTATCCCACCAATCCTGAATCTCCTTCTTAAATATCCATGACACCATATTCCAAACCGGTTCTTGTGATTTCAGGTCCCAAAAACGGAATCATTTGTTGGAACAAAAATGTCATCTGGGAAAGACCTTGGTTTCAAGCACAAGGGCCCAACAATGGTCTGCTGTAGTCTAGGACAACATTGACATTTTCACCCCACCCTAAGGAAAAGGAACCTCACTTGAGGCATGTCATGACTGAAACTAGGAAGGGTTCATAAATATATCAAGGATGACCCAACCATTACTCTACGTACAACTTAAAGCATACATTCATCATAACATTATATCACTATATAGATCACATTCATATGAGGAAAGACCTTCAACATTAAAAACTTTTGAGCAGGCCCATAAATCACAATATGACACACATATAATACTATGCAACTGGTCCAAGTACCCATTCATGTTAAATGAATAGAGGATTCATTACAATATACATTTGGCATAAATCCGTGAAAAAATACATAAAATATCATGACCACAAATTGTTCCAGATCTGAGACCAAGCCCAGCTTTGGTCTTCGCGCCACTGCTCCAGTCTTCTGATTAGGTTCTTCTATACCCCAAAATCCCTAACATACGAACCCTCTTCTTCATGTTGTTCTCTCCTTTAATCTATTCATTTGCCACTCGAACTACCAGTTCCATTAGGTTGTCTATCCCCTCAGTTGCTTCACGTCCTCCTCCTTGTTCACTCGATTGTTTCTGCTTGTTTGTTACACCTTCCTCTCCCTCTATCCCTCTCCTCTCCTCTCTCTTTCTAACTCTCTCCCTTCTCTCTCTTTCTCTCTCTCTCTCTCTCTCTATATATATATATATACACACACACACACACACACACACACATA
>APFE030362324.1:0-12956 GCA_000404065.3 Pinus taeda | reverse complement strand
ATGTGCATTGACTACTGAGCACTGAATAAGATAACAATCAAAAATCGTTATCCCCTTCCTCGCATAGATGATCTTTTAGATCAATTAAAGGAAGCTATTTATTTCACCAAGCTGGATTTGCACAGTGGATACCATCAGGCCAGAGTTGCAGAGCAAGATGCATGGAAGACTTCTTTCAAAACAAAGCAGGGATTGTATGAATGGCTGGTTATGCCTTTTGGCTTAACTAATGCTCCTGCTACTTTCATGAGATTAATGAATGATGTACTCAGACCTTTTCTTGATGATTTTGTTATTGTGTATCTCGATGACATTCTAATTTTTAGTAAGATGTGGGAAGAAAATTTAAAGCATGTTATGCAGACATTAGATGCTTTGAAAAGAGAAAAAATTTATGTTAAACTCTCAAAATGTGAATTTGGCAAAACATCTCTAAATTATTTGGGTCATATAGTAGGGGGTGGTGAATTGAAAATAGATCCCTCTAAAGTGGCAGTCATTGTGAACTTCCCTAAACCAAGGTCTGCTACAGAACTGAGAAGCTTCATAGGAGTAGCACAGTATTGGAGGAAGTTCATTTCTAACTTTTCCTCAATTGCAGCTATCTTACATGCTTTGACAGGATTGAACAAGGTGTTTCAGTGGGAAGGCAAACATCAGAAAGCCTTCAACACTTTGAAAGAAAAGATTAGTACAACACCTGTACTAGCACTGCCAGATCTACAAAGACCATTTGAGATCCAAACCGATGCCAGTGACTATGCCATGGGAACAATGTTGACACAACACGGTAAACCCATATGTTATCATTCTGATACTTTTAATCTTGCAGTAGTTAGCTATACTACATATGATAAAGAATTGTATGTATTAGTTCAGAGTGTGAAAAAGTGGAAACATTACTTAATGGGAAAAGAGATAGTAATACAAACTGATCATCAACCACTTCAATACCTACACTCCCAAACTAAGTTGCAACAATCAAGACACTACAGATGGATGGGTTTTCTACAACAGCTTCATTTAGTCATCAAATATAAAAAGGGCATACATAACAAGGTTGCAGACATGTTATCTAGACCTATTATAAATGCATCTACCATACTTAAGCATAATTATGTGCTACAAGAAAGCTACATAGAACAATATGCTGAGTATATGGACTTTAAAGATGTATATGCAACTTTGAGTCAAGGAAAAAGAGTAAAAGAATTGGACTATCATGTGAAAGACCGACTCTTATACCATTGTGGGAAACTCTACATTCCACAAACTGAGAGGATAAAGATAATTAGGGAAACACACGCTTCTCTGATATTAGGTCACTTTGGGGTAAGTAAAACAATTGCACAACTGCAAAGGTTCTACTATTGGCAAAAAATGAATGAGACAGTTTCTAGATATGTAAGAGGGTGTGCCATGTGTGCCAAAAGCAAGCCTAGCAATAGAAAACTAGGCTTGTAAACTCCATTGCCAGTTCCTTCTCACCCTTGGGAAAGTGTTTCCATGGATTTTGTTGGAGGACTGCCTAAATCTAGGAAAGGTCATAATTATCTATATGTTGTTCTGGATAGGTTCAGCAAAATGTGTATTTTGATACCTTGTAGTAAACAGATTACAACTAAACAAACTGCAAGAATGTTCTTTGAACATGTATGGGTTCATTTTGGATTACCCACTTCCATTATATCTGATTGAGACACCTGATTTGTGGGGAAGTTTTGGTCGAGTCTGTGGGAACTGATGGACACCAAATTAAAGAAAAGCACAACTTTTCATCCACAAACAGATGGCCAGACAAAAGTAGTTAACAGAACAGTGATCCAGTTACTGAGAGGATATTGCAGCAAACATCCTAAGCTTTGGGATGAACACTTGTGTTATGTGCAGCATGCTTACAACAGAGCCAAACACTCTTCTACATAGAGATATCCTTTTGAAACCTGTTTCGGTTTTACACCAAGGTCTCCTTTGGATTTTGTCTTTGGTAAAGATACCATGGTTAATAGACATAGTGATGTGGACAAGGCAACTAGGTTCATTGAACAGATCTAGGAGATCCACCAGGCAGTACAGGAACAACTGGAAAAGAGCGAGGCCAAGTACAAGGCTAGGCATGATAAGCATCAGATGAAGCATAGTTTTCAAGTTGGAGACCAAGTCTGGTTGTATATCAGCAAGGACAGGATGCAAGGTGAAGGTAAAAAGCTAAAACCTATCAGGTATGGACCCTTCAGGATAGTTGAGCAGATTGGTGAAAATGCTTTTCACCTTGATCTACCATCTTACATGCACATCTACTCAGTCGTAAATGTAGATTGCTTTAGGTTGTTTGGACCTTCAATGATTGAGGACCCTGAAGAGCAGAGTCAACTGCCTTCTGTTGATGACTTGCTACCTGAATATCTTAATGAACTGCAGGAAGACACAGTGCTAGACATGAAGGTAAGGACGACACGCACGGGAGATGTGGAATACCTCAGGATTGGGCTCAGAGGTTCAAAGTCGAGCAGTGCGAAGTGGATTGAGATTAGACAAGTGAGAAAGCAATACCCTCACTTAGTGATGCTTGAAAACCAAATTTTGGTGGTCCAAAAGATTTTTCAGTGGGAAGGCCATGATCCGAATTGGATCCATAAAAAAACTGTCAAAGAAACCATGACTGTATCAGGTCGGGACAAAACATTAAAGAATTCCAAAACAACGATAAAAAACACCCTAAACTAGTGGCAATGCGTGGAACGACGAGGACCTCGGTCAAAGCGCATTGACCAAGGCCCATGGAGACTGCATAGGAGGTCAAAGTAGCCCCTGGGAGCTCCGGATTGGGAAAATAAGGAGGTTTTTGATGTGCATCACTGGGCAAACAGGGTCAAAATGGGGGAAGCCTGAGCACACGGACGCATGGTGAACGAGATAACTACGAGCGGAAAAGGCAAAAAGTGCTAAACGTACAAACGCGGGAACCACACTTTGGAAACCAACGGTATTGATCGAGGCGCCCTCAAACGGTAAGGGATTTGGACGAAAGCGGAGTGATCCCACTCAACGATCGACACGTGGCAAGCGGAGGTGACAGAAAACTGCCGTTGATTGCACGCTATCGGTCGAGCAAGTCAATCGCGCAGGACGTGCGTATGACGTTGGATCTAGGGAACCCAAATCAGACGGCTGAGATTGCACCCCATGGATGAAGCGGAATCGACGAAGGATTAAGCCGCGTTTATAAAGATTTGAGGTCTGTTTGACTGCCACGATGGAGGATGGACTTCATCCACGACATAACTGAAGAAACAAACCGACGAAGCAGGTTGGCACTGTTTAGGGGAGGACATGTGGCCATTCCCTTAGCATTCATGATGATGCCGAACAGGGAACTCCAAGCGCAGCTGCAGAAGGTGAATCGACAGAGGCGGAAGAAGAACTGAACAGACATGGGAACGAATGGCTAAAAGCCATGAACAGATACAAAATCCACAGAGTTTTTAGTGTTAGAGTCAGTCGGAGTGAACCCCGAGAGGAGGACTGAACACTGAGAGACAAAAAACCAGGGAAGAAGGTAGTAAAGAAAAAGCAAAATGAGATAGAGGGCCGAGTTGACCAGCGGCAGCATCGAGCACCAAAGCTTGAGAGATTCAAGCCATCCCATAGAGGAATCTGTCCGGACTGAGCACCACATTTGGCTCTTTCCACTGTAGACTAGAAGGTCACAGAGTTGGTAGGAAGAAGAAGAGTCTGTATTCTAGTGGCTTGGAGAATCCAAAAACCACCCTGCCAAGCAAACCTGCTTCAGGAGAACTCACATTAAGTTCCTGCATTTCATTTTCTCTATAATAATTATAATTATTTGATTAAAAAATTCAATATTGTTAATTATTATGCCGTAAGGCGTTTCTCTCTGAAATCAACTCCCCTAAAATGCCTTTCTGTCTTAATGTTAACCGTTGGATGTATTGTTAGACCAATGCAACCATTATCTGCCGTCCGATTATCTGCCCCTATGTCTACCCACTTGATCTGTCGTGTACACATCCAACTCACTGTCGGGCGAAGTTCCGTCGGTTCCTTCTTTGTGCTTCTTCCTCTCCGGGAGGCTGAGCAACTAAAGTTCCTCTGCAATTCCTGTAAAGTCTCTTCATTCTCAACCTTTCTATCTTCGATTTCAGCTTGTACACAATATTCTCCAAAGGGTTCCCCATCAATTCAGAACCAAATAAACAAAATACAGTTATTTCCTGCGAGGCTGCGACCCTCACAAATGTTCATTTCTGGTTAGTTCTTCTATATCCCAAGACAGTAGAAGTTGTTCGCCAAAAAAATGGACTAACAATCTCGCAAATAAAATACGACTGTATGCATACAAAATCTCCTCCAAGGGAACCTGCCATCCGATTCTCCCTTGGTGATCTCTTCAAATCAAAGTCAGACCGTTTTCTGTACAGTCTTGGATTGATCAGTTTCTGTGCGAGTCTGCTTCGAGCTTCCATTCGCATGCTATCAGTCTTGTCCATCTTCCGGTAAAGTCTCTTCATTCTCAACCTTTTTATCTTCGATTTCAGCTTGTACACAATATTCTCCAAAGGGTTCACCATCAATTCAGAACAAAATAAACAAAATACAGTTATTTCCTGCGAGGCTGCGACCCTCACAAATGTTCATTTCTGGTTAGTTCTTCTATATCCCAAGACAGTAGAAGCTGTTCGCCAAAAAATTGGACTAACAATATTGCAAGTAAAATACGACTGTATGCATACAAAATCTCCTCCAAGGAACCTGCCATCCGATTCTCCCTTGGTGATCTCTTCAAATCAAAGTCAGAGTGTTTTCTGTACAGTCTTGGATTGATCAGTTTCTGTGCGAGTCTGCTTCGAGCTTCCATTCGCATGCTATCAGTCTTGTCCATCTTCCTGTAAAGTCTCTTCATTCTCAACCTTTTTATCTTCGATTTCAGCTTGTACACAATATTCTCCAAAGGGTTCCCCATCAATTTAGAACCAAATAAACAAAATACAGTTATTTCCTGCGAGGCTGCGACCCTCACAAATGTTCATTTCTGATTAGTTCTGCTATATCCCAAGACACTATATCCCAAGACAGTAGAAGCTGTTCGCCAAAAAATTGGACTAACAATCTTGCAAGTAAAATACGACTGTATGCATAAAAAATCTCCTCCAAGGGAACCTGCCATCCGATTCTCCCTTGGTGATCTCTTCAAATCAAAGTCAGAGCGTTTTCTGTACAGTCTTGGATTGATAAAATCCTATTCTTCGATGTTGTATTTTGGGCCTCTTGCAATGGAATTAAGTAATTTCCTTTGAAGGTTGTATGTATGGATGATGGTTCTCTAAAAACCATCGTCGTTCATCTGTTTTCCACTGTGACAATTACCTTGCTAAAGACAGAAATTGGGTACAGCAATGCCAGGATCTGGAAAGCACAATACCACTGGGATTTGCCAAATATGATTTGTTGATCATCGAACAGAAGACCAGCAATGGAGAACTATTCACCACACTGGCCGAACATGCCCCTGTCATTTGATGACCCAGGAATTGCGAAATTGACCTCATCATAGAGAAGTGTGCAAAATTGGTAGAACTGAAAGAAGACAGCGCTAATTACAGTGGTGGTAGGAGAAAGGAACTAAATCCACCTAATCTAGAATTGCTTATACAAGTTGTACAAATTACAAGCTGATAAATAGTCTTTGTTCGACAACTCTTCAAACTACACAGGTAAAGACCATTGATGAATCACAATGTTAACATAGATTCTTAGCACTTCTTGGCCTTCTAGGAAGTAAAATACTCATTTTAGCCACTGGAGGTTTCCTTTGAAAAGTAGAAGGCACGATCCCAAGTCTATCTGCAAGAATTGGGCAGACTGATGGAGAAGGCATTGGATACTACTGGACTTCTTACTGAACATCTGAATTTGAAAGGAGTGTGATTTGGTAGGAGATTGGTACAGCACGAGGTGACAATTTGGGGCAATTGCTGGTATTTTTTTCTTTCCTTCATCGAATAGGAACTGCACCCCACCTTTCTGTTTAGAGATTCCTCGTCAGTGGTATGTTTTCGCTGGATCAGCTAATACAGTGCTTCCCCCTTCTTTCTTAAATCATTTGAATCCACTGGCACTTCTGATCACTTGCACTTCTTATACCGTTGTATTGATGGATCACTTGCACTTCTTATACCGTTGTATTGATGATGTAAAATATGTAAATAATTGTATAGCAAATTCAATGGAGTTGGCCTCTGGATGATCATAGTTCATTGTTTGTGATCGACTTGACTGGGGGTTGGCCTCTGTATAGCTCTGTATCCTTTGTTTCTTTATCAGCCCATAATAATAAAAGTTTATTACAAATGTGTGGTGCTTGTTTGTGCTATTGTTCTTTGTATTATGTTTAGCACTTTTTATGAAGTAACCACGATGATGATACTTCAGGTATTTCGTGGCAATGTTGATTTGCTCTGTCTGATTTATAAGATTTCTGTTGTTATTTCACGGGAGGTTGCAATGCACTGTATCATCTCCAAGTGCAGCCGAGGATAGTTAACAACAAATCGTGAACTCCTATGGAAAATGAGCTTTCAAAGGATCTAAAGAAAGTGAATTCTCAAGGAATTTATGTCTTATTTTTAGAACTAGGGTTTTAAGTATATCACAATGTTCTAAAAATGTCCTCAAGTCAATGGTAATGGTTGTTAGAGAGACTTACAGGAACGAAGAATAATGAATTTCAAGAAAATGTTGTGTTCAAACATATCTTTACAGTGTTGAAGTACAAGTAAGCATTGCCTAACATAAAATGGATAACTAAATAATTTTAATGATAAGACAATCGGTATGATTTATATATGGCTTAAAATTAAAAGTAACTCATCTAAAATAGGAAAAACAATCAACGTTAATCATCTTAAATGCATTTGGATCTTCATCTCAGATACTTTGATTCGCAAAGCTTGGGGACCTATCTTAGATACTTTGACTTGCAAAGCTTGGGGACCTATCTTAGATACTTCGACTTGCATAACTTGGGGACCTTGGACGAATCTAACCAATTAGTAATTTGACCTTCCATTGTGAATCAACAATATCCATAAAAAGTCAAATTGTATGATGAAATTGATGTTTCAAAGCTCATTTGTCAACACAACTATCTGAAACTTTTTAGAGGTGAAATTGTCTTATGTACAGTCTACCATGATTGCAATTTTGTAAATCCAAAACATAGTTCAAAGTTTTGTAAACTTTTCTTTTGTTAATGAATCTGCAAAAATATTAATGATGTGATCACTTATCTTGCAATAAATAAGATTCACAATATCTTTATTTTGTCAAATAATGGGCATGAAGCGTCCACATACACTATTTTACTATGAACAAGAAGATTCACAATATCTTTATTTTGTCAAATAATGGGCATGAAGACCCTCGGTCTCAAGGCTGCCTATGATGGTTTATTTTTGGTGGCTCGGTCTGACTTTACTTTATTTGTTGTCAATCCTCTCACTGCCAAGTTCAAATGTTTGCCAAGGATATGTCCACATGCTACAGGCTGTGATAAATTTGTCAAGTGTCTCATTGTTCATGGAACAGCTGAGCTGCAAGTTAATAGAGATTCAGGGGATTATACAGTTTATTTGTTTGGTAATTGGCAGGACACAAGGTATTTGATGTTCTGTAAACTTGTCTGCTTTTTGATCTGGATCTCTGTTGCTCTCAATGAGCTCTCTGTTGATCTCTGTAATTGCAATCTGAATATGCACTATACGGTTTCCTTTGAAAAGTAGAAGGCACGATCCCAAGTCTATCTGCAAGAATTGGGCAGACTGATGGAGAAGGCGTTGGATACTACTGGACTTCTTGCTGAACATCTGAATTTGTAAGGAGTGTGATTTGGTAGGAGATTGGTACAGCACGAGGTGACAATTTGGGGCAATTGCTGGTATTTTTTTCTTTCCTTTCTGTTTAGAGATTCCTGGTCAGTGGTATGTTTTCGCTGGATCAGCTAATACAGTGCTTCCCCCTTATTTCTTAAATCATTTGAATCCACTGGCACTTCTGATCACTTGCATTTCTTATACGGTTGCATTGATGATGTAAAATATGTACATAATTGTATAGCAAAGTCAATGGAGTTGGCCTCTGGATTATCATAGTTCATTGTTTGTGATCGACTTGACTGGGGGTTGGCCTCTGTATAGCTCTGTATCCTCTGTTTCTTTATCAGCCCATAATAATAAAAGTTTATTACAAATGTGTGTGGTGGTTGTTTGTGCTATTGTTCTTTGTATTATGTTTGGCACTTTTTATGAAGTAACCGCGATGATGATACTTCAGGTATTTCGTGGCAATGTTGATTTGCTCTGTCTGATTTATAAGATTTTTGTCGTTATTTCACGGGAGGTTGCTATGCGCTGTATCATCTCCAAGTGCATCCGAGGATAGTTAACAACAAATCATGAACTCCTATGGAGAATGAAGGGAGTCGAACATGTAATACACAAGCATATAACCAGAATAAAAATGAGTTTAAAGAAAAACCTCGTTGGTAGCAAATATGAGAGTGATTTTGGATCCAGCTACCTTGAAAATTGGTCAAGTGAAGACAGATTGACAAAAAAGATGAATTTAATGAATTTGAACTCATGGCTATCCCGTTTCTGGTTACGGGATTTGTACTCCAAGTTCTAATGGAAACTGGGTCACTTTTCCCACATTGTATATTATCTCAGCGTGAAAGGATTTAATCACACCGCACTTCTGTGTGAAATGTATTCCAGAAAACATTCGATTTTTGTAACAAATTCACATGCAATTTTTTTTTATAGATATTAAATAATAAATTTAAGATGAACTATCTATCTGTCGCCATAAAGTAGATTATTAGATTTGCAGTGTCTCTCCTGTAAAAATTAACTACATTTAAACCAAAGCACTCTGTTTTAGCTTCAAAAGAAACACTCAAAGCATATCATAAACAAAGATGTAACTCAAATAAAATATTGCAAAATGTGCAACTCTGATATTAAGAGGAGGTGCACCATTTGGTAATCTACTTCCCTCATTTGAAAATATTTCAATGGAATCAGATTGCTTCCCCAATTGGCAATCTATATTTAGTTGTCTCAAGAACATATGCAACATTGAGTATAAAAATGATCTGATAAATTCTCAATTGAACATACAAGAATTTCACTCCCAAAATTCTTATGACGTGCAACCAACTTACTTCCTCCAAATTTAAGGTCATCCAACCATGAAATTGAAAAGGTTCTGTTCTTTTAACATCACATATTAACATTGCTCCAAAACATTTATTACTGGTCAGTAACCCTAAGACTGGGATTCCCGGTGCATTCAAATTTGATCCTTTTTAAATTTTAATCAGCTTAGTGTGAGTTTTGTTGATGATATTTTATGAATTCAGGGTATGCGACTGGAACTCTGCACCAACAACCGTGTTGGGCTTCTGTCGGAGGTGACTCGCATATTTAGAGAAAATGGGATGTCAGTTACAAAAGCAGAGGTGTCAACGCGGGGTGATAAGGTAGCTGATGTGTTCTATGTGACTGATACAGCTGGAAACCCCGTTGATGCCAAGACAGTAGAAGTTGTTTGCCAAGAAATTGAACTAACAATCTTGCAAGTAAAAGACGACTGTATGCATACAAAATATCCTCCAAGGGAACCTGCCATCCGATTCTCCCTTGGTGATCTCTTCAAATCAAAGTCAGAGCGCTTTCTGTACAGTCTTGGATTGATAAAATCCTATTCTTAGATGTTGTATTTTGGGCCTATTGCAATGGAATTAAGTAATTGCCTTTGAAGGTTGTATGTATGGACGATGGTTCTCTAAAAACCATCGTCGTTCATCTGTTTTCCACTGTGACAATTACCTCGCTAAAGACAGAAATTGGGTACAGCAATGCCAGGATCTGGAAAGCACAATACCACTGGGATTTGCCAAATATGATTTGTTGATCATCGAACAGAAGACCAGCAATGGAGAACTATTCACCACACTGGCCGAACATGCCCCTGTCATTTGATGACCCAGGAATTGCGAAATTGACCTCATCATAGAGAAGTGTGCAAAATTGGTAGAACTAAAAGAAGACAGCGCTAATTACAGTGGTGGTAGGAGAAAGGAACTAAATCCACCTAATCTAGAATTGCTTATACAAGTTGTACAAATTACAAGCTGATAAATAGTCTTTGTTCTATAGAATGACAACTCTTCAAACTACACAGGTAAAGACCATTGATGAATCACAATGTTAACATAGATTCTTAGCACTTCTTGGCCTTGTAGGAAGTAAAATACTCCTTTTAGCCATTGGAGGTTTCCTTTGAAAAGTAGAAGGCACGATCTCAAGTCTATCTGCAAGAATTGGGCAAACTGATGGAGAAGGCGTTGGATACTACTGGACTTCTTGCTGAACATCTGAATTTGAAAGGAGTGTGATTTGGTAGGAGATTGGTACAGCACGAGGTGACAATTTGGGGCAATTGCTGGTATTTTTTTCTTTCCTTCATCGAATAGGAACTGCACCCCACCTTTCTGTTTAGAGATTCCTGGTCAGTGGTATGTTTTCGCTGGATCAGCTAATACACTGCTTCCCCCTTATTTCTTAAATCATTTGAATCCACTGGCACTTCTGATCACTTGCATTTCTTATACCGTTGCATTGATGATGTAGAATATGTAAATAATTGTATAGCAAAGTCAATGGAGTTGGCCTCTGGATGATCATAGTTCATTGTTTGTGATCGACTTGACTGTGGGTTGGCCTCTGTATAGCTCTATATCCTCTGTTTCTTTATCAGCCCATAATAATAAAAGTTTATTACAAATGTGTGTGGTGCTTGTTTTTGCTATTGTTCTGTATTATGTTTGGCACTTTTTATGAAGTAACAGCGATGATGATACTTCAGGTATTTCGTGGCAATGTTGATTTGCTCTGTCTGATTTATAAGATTTTTGTCGTTATTTCACGGGAGGTTGCTATGCGGTGTATGATCTCCAAGTGCAGCCGAGGATAGTTAACAACAAATCATGAACTCCTATGGAGAATGAGCTTTCAAAGGATCTAAAGAAAGTGAATTCTCAAGGAATTTATGTCTTATTTTTAAAACTAGGGTTTTAAGTATATCACAATGTTCTTTAAATATCCTCAATTCAATGGTAATGGTTGTTAGAGAGCCGTGGACTTACAGGAACGAAGAATAATGAATTTCAAGAAAATGTTGTGTTCAAAGATATCTTTACAGTGTTGAAGTACAAGTAAGCATTGCCTGACATAAAATGGATAATTAAATAATTTTAATGGTAAAACAATCGGTATGATTTATATATGGCTTAAAATTAAAAGTAACTCATCTAAAATAGGAAAAACAATCAACGTTAATCATATTAAATGCATTTGGATCTTCATCTCAGATACTTTGACTTGCAAAGCTTGGGGACCTATCTTAGATACTTGTTAAAAGACAACATCCCACCCGCAAATAACTTTTCATTTTATTAGAATGAACAATTTGTAGCCATTTTCCAATTTGTAGCAATTTGTAACCTTCATGGACAACCTTCAAGCAACAAAATTTGTTACAATTAGATGATTTATTAAATAAAGAACAAATCTTCTACATGTATGATTTTTCTTTTTGCAATCATGACTCCCATCATGACCTGCCAAATTTCGGCATTCCTCCAATTCATTTCCTTGGTGTGATTCAAGAGAGCAATATGTGCACTTTTCATCGCAAGAATGGTTACCCATACAAGAGTGATCAGAGGAATGGCCCTTCTGTAGAAAACATCGCCAAAAACATACAGAACATTTACAAACACATACAGAGAGTCCCTGTTTCAGTTCTGCAAGTGATAAAATTGCCTCCAGTTGCAACTTTTGTAGGACTCGAAGGACTACTTTGATCCATTGCTGACAAAAGGTTCCACCAAACAGGGGAATAAGGATAGTGATCAATCATCAATTATTAGATGAACAAATGCTTTCAGCGAGCTTCAAATAAAGTAGCTCAAACTGATGAACATACCTGGTGAGGATCATGTGGGTTTTCCAGCGCAAGCACTGCAACATCACCATGAGCAGCCAAGAAAAACTCTAGGTTGGCTTCACAATGGATCTTAACTGTATGTCCTTGTGGCATGCTAGCACATACTACTTGACACAGCGTTACCATTTAAAATAAGCATAATTGTCCAAAAGACATAGCTGGCACAAATGCCGCTTGAATGAAAATAACACTGAAGCACAATTCCCATTCTAAAATCTAATTTCTGCATCCATCTAATAAAAGTGGCATCATATAGAATGTTTCAAGATAGGTCTGAAATTAGCTAAGTAATTGGACTGTTGAGAGGCCATGATGGATGAAAGTTGTATATATTATTATTTTCCAACGACCACGGAGCTAACTGAAATCCTTTTTTATATGATTTGTGACACAAGTAGAGTTAGTCAATATTACCATACTAGGAGTAATGAGCAAGGGATGTCTCTGTGTACGATGTTGCCATGGAATATAATACTCATAGGAACAGTGTGGGCTGGAGGACAATATAGAGCTCCTTCATGGGCCCAAGCATTTGTTTTCACCTCCTTGTCAACCACCTGTGGCTTCTCTGCATCATAAGGAATATATCCTAGCAAGGATTCAGTTCATCACAATGTGATATGGTTTAAGGTCTTCATATTTCTAGGAAAATACATTAGAATGTTCTTTGAAAAGATTAACATACCTCTCTTTAAAATTTTGTATATCAATATGGATACCTAGTTGTTGTTTGCGTGAATTCATTTGTTTAACTTCACCTTCAACTAGGCAATCTTTAAGGTATCTAAACAAGTTCAATGGATATTTATGACTACTGAAATTCTATTTCATAGCCACTTTAACCCCCGAATAGGGTTTTCGGC